>PITA01001697.1:0-66712 GCA_004023965.1 Spilogale gracilis | reverse complement strand
GTGTGAAACATGGTGAATTTCTCCTTCCCACTCAGGAATCGCTCCGTGGCTTAGAGATTGTTTGTTGGGTGGTGTTGCCCTTACTTATGAAATATATTGGATGATAAAAGATTGCGAGAGTTACTAGGATTATAGGAAATCACTGTAAATCATAGCGGGGACCAGAGAAACCTGTAGAGTCAGATTTAGTAAGATGGCCCGGATGAGGAAGGTAACTAGAATAGCATCATTGCTGACGGACTGAGATGAAGGGGATAAAAAGTGTAGAATTTTGCAGCATCGTGGTTCTCCCTGGGGTTGGGGGGGGGAAGCTTTTCAAGCAACATTGACTACTTCCTGCACTTTACACACCCCCTGCCCCCCTTCTGATGTATCTTATAGTCTCTCAGGAGTCAGATGAGGGTGTTCAGTTTAGGAAAGCTCCCAAGGCACTTTTGATAGGACATGAATAAAAAACATTCAAAAGACAAAATAGAAATAGTTCTTAAAGTTTTTATTCCATGGTTTTTCCATGTTTCTAATAGATGTGTGTTTTCCACTTTTGACTTAGTCTATTTCTTAGAAATTCCCTTTATTATATGGACAATCAGGAATTCTGGAGGTAACACAATGTTCTTTTTGAAGCAAATTTTGAAGTGAATTTTAGGCTTGAGGTGTTTTTCCCATTTTTATTTTTTATTTTATTTTATTTATTTTTTAAGATTTTATTTATTTATTTGACACAGAGAGAGATCACAGGTAGGCAGAGAGGCAGGCAGAGAGAGAGGAGGAAGCAGACTCACCGCCGAGCAGAGAGTCCGATGTGGGGCTCGATCTCAGGACCCTGAGATCATGACCTGAGCTGAAGGCAGAGGCTTAACCGTCTGATCCACCCAGGCGCCCCCCATTTTTAAACTGTAGTCTCAAGCTCTCTCTCTATATTTTTTTCCTTCATCAGGTTTCTTTTCGTCAGTATTCTAAAATAAATTGCAGACATTATATTTCACCCCCAAATATTTCAGTATTATAGTTTTTGAAAGATGAGGGCCTTGTCTTATATAACCATTACACCATTATGACAATATCAAAATTAACAATAAATTCCTAAATATTTTCTGATACTCGGTCTAAATTCAAATTTCCTTGATCTAACCCAACGTGCTTTTTTTCCCACCCTTTTAAAATTAACATATAATGTGTTATTTGTTTCAGGGGTACGGGTCTGTGATTCATCAGTCTTACACAATTCACAGCGCTCACCATAGCACACACCCTCCCCAGTGTCCATCACCCAGCCACCCCACCCTTCCACCTCCCTCCCCTCCAGCAACCCTCAGTTTGTTTCCTGAGGTTAAGAGTCTCTTAGGTTTGTCTCCCTCGGGTTTCATCTTGTTTCATTTTACCCTCTCTTTCCCTATGATCCTTTGTCTTGTTACCTCATATCAGTGAGATCTTATGTAATTGTTTTTCTCTGACTTATCTCGTTTAGACCTTGCTACTATAAACATTGGGGTGCACTTGTCTCTTCAGATCACTACCTTTGTATCTTTAGAGTAAATACCCAGTACTGCAATTGCTGGGTCACAGGTAGCTCCATTTCCAACTTTTAGAGGAACCTCCATTCTGTTTTCTGGAGTGGCAGCACCAGTCAAGCTCTGTTTTAATAAGTACATATTTTAAAACCAGTTCACTGGAGATCAGACTTGAGATTTGATATTTTGATTCAGAAACCGCAAGCACTAATGTGGTCTTGAGCCTCCACGAAGCTCTCTACTGTGTTTGATATTCAGAAGTGGCAGCTTAAAGGGTATTTTCTGCATGAGCTTTTTAAAGTGCAAAGTCTATTAGGCTTCTGAGCAGCATTCTGAAAATGAGACATTCTAGTCTCCTCATATCGGTTTGAACACATTTAGAAGTAGTCTGGACAGACCTTTTATTAAGAAGTGTCCCCATGAGGGACATTATGATCATTATGATCAGGGGGGGATTTTATATTGGTAGAAAGTCAGTTTGGCTCTGAGAGCTGCCCCCAAAATTGTCAAAATGCCAATGTCTGTTTCATGTCTTGAGGTCACTGTTGGGAGAACCCTTAATTTGCTCAAAAAGTTCTGAGTGTAGCATGACCTTTAGGGACTCTGTTGAAAGTGCTGTTTTTTTTTTTTTTTTTTTTTTAAGATTTTATTCATATGACAGAGAGAAACAGAGCCAGAGAGGGAACACAAGCAGGGGGAGTGAGAGAGGGAGAAGCAGGCTTCCTGCCGAGCAGGGAGCCTGATGTGGGGCTCGATCCCGGGTCTCGGGGATCATGACCTGAGCCGAAGGCAGTCGCTTAATTAACTGAGCCACCCAGGCGCCCCAGTTTTTTTTGTTTTTTAAATTCTTGGATTAAAATACTTAAATAGTTGTTTTGGTGTGATAAAGAACAGTTTCCTTAGATCCATTATAAATGAGTTTTTAAAATATTCTCATTCTTGAGTAAGAGCTAGTTTTGTTTTTAGTGAATTCGTTTTTCATACTCCTGTTTTAAGACATTAGTTGCTATTTTTCTGCTGAAATATACAATTTGGGCTTTAGACTTGAGGAATGCTACTCTCATGGTTTCCAGGCCATCATGTCTAACTTAGCCATCTGTAACTTTCCGCATGGAAGGAAGAGGAAAGACTGAAATATGGTTTGAAAGGTGCCCAAAATAGAATGATTCCCCCCCATAATTTCATTTTGCTATAGCTATCTGTAAATGAATACCGATCCCTGGTATATGTTTGAAATAGTCCATGATTGTTGTTACATTTTCTAGCTCTATTGAGATGTCATCAACATAACATTGTATAAGTTTAAGATTTATTATGTGTTGATTTGATGCATGTAAATATTGCAAAATGTTACCAAATGATAGTGTTAACTAACCTCCTTATCATTACTTATGGTTCAAGTATAAACTGCAATATTATATTATTAACTGTGATTACCATGCTGTACATTAAAAGCCCAAAACTTATTTACCATAAAACTGGAAGTTTGTACTCTTTGCCCAACATTTCCCCATTTTCCCACCCCAAGCACCAGGGAAGCGCCATTCCAGGCTCTGTTTCTCTAAGCTCAGCTGTTGTAGATTCCACAGGTAAGTACTGAGATATCATACAGTACCCATCTTTCATTCCTGTCTTGTTTTCACTTAGCATAATGCCTGAAAGGTTGACCCATGTTGCACGTGGCAGAATTTCCTTTTCTCTTGTGGCTGATTAATATTCCATTGTGTATATTTATTACATATATACCATGTTTTCTTTATCCATTCATCCAGTGACAGACACTTAAGTTGTTTTTATATCTTGGCTATTGTGAATAAGGCTGCAGTGACCCTGGGCATACAGATAGCTCTTTGAGCTCCTTGAGATCCTGTTTTCATTCAGTGATTACTGAGACAAGGTTATGCGTCCCATGTGATAATCAATTCCAGGAGAAAAGGGACACTTTGTTCTGGCAGAACAGTATATACTTAGTGCTTTACAAATGCTCAGTTTTCAGTGCATTTGTTTATTCAGTAATTTCAGATACGGTAGTAAATATATACATTATTAATGATGCAAAATCTTTTCCCATTCTGTAGGTTGTTTTTTGTTGATTGTTTTTTTTTCTGTGCAGAAGATTTTTATTTTGATGTAGTTCCAACTGTTTATTTTTGCTTTTTTACCCCTTGCCTCAGGAGACATCTAGAAAAAAACTGTTTTTTTTTTTTCCTATGTTTGATATTGGAGAAATTACTACCTATGTTCTCTTCTAGAGTTTTTATAATTTCAGGTCTCACATTTAGGTCCTGGCTAGAATTTTCTTCACTTATTTTTCTGCCTGTCCACTTTCCATTTATACCCTTCAAAAACTGGCTCAGGATCATCTTCCTATGTTGTTGACTTGCTTTCCTTGCCTTTCCAGGCATAATTCAGTGAGCTGACTTATAACACTTGTTACTTTCTATTAGTTTATTAATTATGTTTCATCTCGAATCTGTGCGCAAGTTAGGAAAAGCTTAGAAGTCTGATTATCGTGGTTTGATTCTAGCTTTGTCACTTATTAGGTACATGCCTTTGGGCAAGTAACTTTAACTATTCTATGCTTTAGTTCTATTGTCTATAAAGTAGGTTAGTACTAATACCTTTCTTATATGTTATTGGGAGAACCAAATGCGATAGTCTTCTGATATTCTGAGATACCATCTTTCACATGCTGCTAAACAGTAAATGTTAGATATTTATTTTTATGGCTGTTTGTTCCACCTTTACTAGTGGCTGCAAAATGAAGGCACTTCATGTTTTTTATTTCTTACAGGGGAGTTTTCCTATACTGACTTATAAATCAGTTTGTCATTTCAGTTAACCCTTTATAATTTGTAGGCTTATCATAAGAGGATTCGTTGTCTTAAAGCAACTTTAGTTTTTACTGGCACCTGGATTATTGTTTATTTTTAAATGTCCTGACATTTTACAGCTTTCTTATACCAAAATAAGTAATGAAAGTAATAAGATCAGCACCCTCTACTCCTTTACACAGGAGCTGGTGTCATCTTTCCGTGCTACGATCAATGCACTCAGAGTCGTCTGATGGACCTGTTCTCCTGTCTCCACAGGCCTTATGTAGAGTCACCCGCCACTCCCCTACTGCCTTCCAGAATGTCATTGAGAAAGTCGGACTGAACTCAGTGATCAACTCCCTCGCCTCAGCCATCTGCAAAGTTCAGCAGTACATGTTGACCTTATTTACTGCGATGTTGTCTTGTGGGATTCATCTTCAGAGGCTAATCCAAGAAAAGGTTTGGCTTTGATTTCACCTATTACTGTACTTTAAAAATTGTTGTTGAATCGTTATAAGTTGGAGGAGAAAACAGGTAATATCATCTCTGTAGAATTTATTTTTCTTCTCAGGGGATCTTGTTGAACTTTGCCAAACCTCCTGTACCACAGGCCATTCATCTGAGGATGCTGTAGGCATCTTTTAGTCATTAAAATGGAAATCCAGTAAATGGCTCTGCCTGCATGTCCCATTTTATTAATGAAAGCTGGAAAATTTATGCGTCCTTCCAAATGCTGATATTTCTTATGCCTCTTGCTCCTCAGCCCCCATCCCTTTCCCCATGTGCCTTGTCTGCCCTTTATAGTCTCTGCTTACTTGGACACATTTCTTGCCCCTTGCCTTGTCCAATATCTGGTCAACACAAATCACCTGGACAACTCCCTTTCTCCTCTTTTTTTTTTTTTTTTTTTAAAGATTTTATTTATTTATTTGACAGAGAGAAACACAGTGGAGAGAGGGAACACAAGCAGGGGGAGTGAGAGAGGGAGAAGCAGGCTTCCCGCCGAGCAGGGAGCCTGATGTGGGGCTCGATCCCGGGTCTCTGGGATCATGACCTGAGCCGAAGGCAGTTGCTCAACCACCTGAGCCACCCAGGTGCCCCATCCTTTCTCCTCTTTTTAACTTAGTTTCCTTCTACTCCTTTGATATTCCTTTATTTTATGTACAGTAGAGTTTTGAAATATTCAGTTCTGATCACAGAACTGCAAGGCTGTGAAGAACTTTCTGTGGTAACCTTCCCCAACACATCTTCTCCTCACCATGTCTGCCCACTAAAGAGGGATCCAAGAACCAGAAGCAGTGGGCATCACCTGCGAGAGAGGGCTGGCAATGCAGCCTCTTTGCCCCCACCTTGGGCCTGCTGAATCTGAATTTACATTTAATGAGCTCTCTAGGTGGTTTGTTTGAATTTATGATTTGAGAAGCCCTGTCCTAGAATATTAGTGTTGAGTGTCATGTTACCAAGTAGAAAAGGTGTCCCATGTTTGTGTATATATATGTTTGGAAAGCTATGAGACAAAGTGAAAGAGATAGTTTTAACTGTATAGCCTTTCCCGGCGTTGTATATGCTCTGTGTATTTTGGATCTTCACAGGGGAATGTAGTGTGTGGCATTCTTTTGACTTATTGGACCAATTATCCTTTTTTTAGAGAAGAGATGCTTGTCAGATGGGTGTTTTGAGAACGTGGTAAAGATAGCGCTCCTAACAAGTGGAGAATGGAACCACCTGTGTACACTGTTTGCCTTGGTTCTTGTGTGTTAACAATCCACATATTAAATTGTGGTTTTTATTCTAAAGGTTAAAATTTCAGTTAATCATGAATAATTATTTGATTTACATAGTGAACTTGATCCATCAAAGTCAAGATGGAGAGTAAACCACTTCTTGCGTTTCCTCTGATTAGTCTGATTTAGATTCTGCTAGGAAGTTTGAGTCTCAGAGAAACCTATTTTTTTCCCAAATGCCCGTGTATCTACTTTTCACCATTAAATTTTCCAAGTCATTAAATATTGTTAGATTGTATTAGAAAAAGCCCCACTTGAGTAGTTTTTTTTTTTTTTTAAAGATTTTATTTATTTGACGGAGAGAAACACAGCCAGAGAGGGAACACAAGCAGGGGGAGTGAGAGAGGGAGAAGCAGGCTTCCCGCCGAGCAGGGAGCCCCATGTGGGACTCGATCCTGGGTCTCCAGGATCATGACCTGAGCTGAAGGCAGTCGCTTAACCCACTGAGCCACCGAGCGCCCATTGAGTAGTTTTTTTTGTATAAAAGAGGCTGAGAGCTTTTGCAGTTTGTTTTTTTCCCCCCACCCTCAGAACAGGTATGGATTGACTTAGTTTCAAGTATGGTCTTTCACAAAGTAGTGAAATCAGATGCACTGATTAATGTGATTCTGTGATTGTTTTATGATATATAATATTCCACATACCTTGACAAAAGGAGTGGTTGAACACTGAAGTGTATTGAATAAGTAATCTTTTGATTTTGATTAATATTGGTGCCAAAAACAATTGTCATGGTAGAAAAGATGTAATACAAAATTGACCCCATCTTCACCATTTGTAAGTTTATAGTTAGTAGTGGTAAGTATATGCACATTGTGGTGGAACAGATCTCTAGAACATTTTCATCTTGCAAAACTGAAGCTCCGTGCCCACTAAACATTTAGGGTGCTATGTTTTAAGACTGTAGGTTTTATTTGAATCTGTTTTAGTAGGCCTCTTCTGACATGGCACAAGCAGAGAAAGGAGAGTGATGCCTGTGCCTGCCTTCTTGGGGTGGAAGTCCAGGTTCCTCAGGGGGCTTCCAGGGGTACAGAGAGCCCCCCTTACTGCTGGGCAGGGATGCGAGTCCACACTCTCCATAGGCCTCCTTTGATAGCCCCTCGGCTGGGAGTGTGATTGTCTCCCCTGCCACTATAGGATGGGAGTGTGAGCCTCATTTCCCGTGGAAGGTGCTAAAGATGCAGACTTCCCACTCGCCTTCTCTGCTGCCATCTTTTTGGGGACAGAGAAAGGAATCTGGTTACTGCTATATATGGGTGGAGGCCCAAGCTCCCTACATGGTCTGTACTGACACCAGGTTTGCGGCGATTGGGTGTTGTTGGGTGGGTGTTATTGCCAGCTCTCTGCTTGCTTTTTTTTTGGTATTGCCCTTGTGGGGAGAGTGTTGGCTGTTGAGGGTAGGAATTTAGGCTCCCCATTTGCCCTGGACTAATGGGATGGGGTCATGGTTTTTCCATGATGTTCGGCTGGAGTAGAGTAGCTCTTGTTTGAAAGTTTTCGATCTTTCTGGGCTGCCCCTTTCTTGGTCTTTTGGCTTAAGAGAGCTGATCTTTCTTATGGTGTGTGTCTGTTGGTATTTCTAGGCTCCTGGATTATCCAGCACTCAATCCAGGATATCTGAGGCAGAAAACCCAGTGAGCTCATTGCCCTGTTGATGCTCCGGTCCTGAGGTTCCTACTGGTTCTGTCTTCTTTCCACTTTTCAGAGTTGTATTACGTTTGTTTATATCCAATGTCCAGGGTTTTTAGTTTCGCTTAGTGGGAAGAATAAGAAAAAGTGCATCTCCTCTCTCTTGTCCTTTAATTTTTAAAATGTTTCTGTGACAGGTCAGTAACATGCAGTGAATTCTCATTTAAAATATAAGATTCTATTTACAATTAAGTAAAAAGTATTATAATTCATTGAACATTTACTGTGGGCCAGTGACTTGCAATCCTGGGGTATTTGCAGATGGAACTTCGTGTGTTGAGCAGTTTTGTCACGTTAATGGAGGGCATCAGTGCTAGAGCTAATTTCATTCCAGACACACGAGGATGCAGAGCAGTTTTGGATAGTGTTGATGCTCTGACGAATGTAACGCAGAGGAATGTGATAGAGTGTCTGTAACGGGCAGCATGCAGGGAGTTCAGGTAATGATATTACTTTGGTGTGTGTATAGGAGAGAAGTCAGGGAAGGCCTCTCTGAGGAGGTGTTGCTCCATCTGAACCCTAAATGACAAGAAGGCGTGTGCTCTGTGAAGCTCTGGGGGAAAGAACTTTGTAGGTCAGCTTCCCTGAGGTGTGAGAGGTCATGGGGAGGTCTGGAAAGAGAAAGAAGGCCCACAGAGCTGAACCTGGTGAGCATGGGTGGGGAAGAGAACACTGGGAAGAGGCTGGGAATGCAGTGAGATGTAGATTATGTGGGGTGGTGATATTGACCTTCCTCACGGGTTTCATTTTAACTTAAAGAAAAGGGCGTCTAAAAAACACGCCGGTTTAGCAGCCTTCTTACTGCTAAGTTGAGCTGCTTTTCTGAGAGTTTGGTTGTTGACAGGTTAGAATGAGAGGAAGAGGAGAGGACCTAGCAATAAATATCAATTTTACTCCTTCCTGTTGGACAGAAGAAGAGCCATATGTGTGCTTTTTGGGCACATGGCCTGTATATCATGATCTTTTTTAAAATTGAAAATGAGTTCCCAGAAGAGGTTCATGCTATTCTTTGTAAATAAAAGAAATTACTGTTTCCTCTGAAAATTTATAAGAAGGTAAAGCACCGGACAAAATCAGCTGTAATCTCACTGCCCAGAGATAATGACTATTAACTGTTGGTCTGTCTCTTTTTAGTCTTTTGTCTGTGTGTCTATGTATTTTATGCACACATTTATACAATTAAGATCCTAATGTGTAGGTTTGTCTTTTTAAAAAATGTATTAGAGAGAAGGAGTACAAATAGACTCATGCTTGCGTGTTGGGGGGAAGTGGCATGGAGGGAATGGGCAAGGGGGAGGGAGAAGGACAAGCAGCAGACTCCATGCCTATGGAAGAGCCCAATGCAGGGGCTTGACCCTGAGATAATGACCTGAGCGAAAACCAAGCATCAGATGCTCAACCAACTAAGCCACCCAGGCGTCCCGATATGCAGATTTATCTTGGTGGTACTTTGTCATTAAATATTCCCCAAGAACATTAAAAAGTATTATATAATTTTTCATTTTGTGATATTACAATAATTTACTTCTTTCTCCACTAGTGAACCATTTGGTTCTCCTGTTTCTGATTTCCAGCGACTCTGATGCAGTGAGCCTCCTGCTGCGTACATCTTTGTGTTCACTGCTGATGGGTCACCACAGGTGTGAACCACATTTAGAAGGCTCTGCCTAGCCAGTGCTAGACTGTTCTCTAGAAAGGGAGATGATGAGAGTAGTAATGACTTGAAATTTAAGCAGCAGTCATTAGAGACATGCTATGTCTTATAATAAAACGTGGCTTTGGGATTATTAGCAGCATGCTGCATGTTTTCCCAGTTCTCTGCAGTTAGCAGTGAACCTGACTCTCCATTTGAACTATGTAACTATAGCCAGGTTTTCATCTTAAACTAGACTAAGCAGATTATTATTCCCTTCTGAGTCATGCTCACGTTCCTGAGCGGGTAGTGCGGTGTTGAAGGAGTTTGTTCGGGTCACTGTCTCACCTGTAAGAGCTGTTTGCATGTCAGTGCTCTTAGCTGACCAGTCTCCAGCTCCCGTGTGCGTCCGTGGTGTTTAATTTGTTTTGTGTTGTCATTTTTAAAAGGATCTTCTTTCCCATAGATGTGCTAAATGGCAGAATATTCCTTTATCCAGAAACAAGTGTTAGCGCCATCCACGGGGATGTGAAAAGTGAACCATCACAGCCACGGTGACGGGGGCTCTGCGTCACAAGGCATGTGTACTGAATATTCTCGTAACTGGAGAAACCGAGACAAACAAGGGACCAGTAGTTTTTCCATTTTTTTTCCTCCCCAAATACTCAACAGGATACTTTTTGAGCCATTAGTAGATGGTACTTTGTTTATTTCTAAAACGTTTATTTATTTGAGAGAGAGTGAGAGAACATCAATGGGATGAGGGACAGAGGGAGGAGCACACTCCTTGCCGAGCAGGGAGTCTTTTGTGCGGCTCCATCCCGGGACTCCAGGACCATGACCTGAGCTGAAGACAGACGCTTGACTGACTGAGTCACCAGGGACCCTGGCAGATGGTAGTTTCTATGTAATTGCTGCGTCATTTCTAGAGATCAGGAATCAATGACTTTTTCACAATTGAGATACAGGGGTGGCTATGAGATACAGGCTTCTGGAAGATGTGACCGGGTGTAAGAAAAACATGTACGTTAGGTATGAGTTCTTTTAATAATCCTTGCGCTAGAAACTTGTTTTGGTTCTCGTTGCTGTTTTAGTTTTATTTCTGTGGTCCTTCCAAGCTGTTAGTATGCCCTACAGATACTCAGTCTTTAAGACCTGAGGCTGGATTAGTTTGGGAGTTCATAAATGTATTTCCTGGTGTTCTGTTGCGGAGAAAGATGTTGGATGAGGTCATTGCAATTTCCCTTAATTACAAGAGGAAGAAACGTAAAGCAGGCAATGGTAGTCTAATGTATTTTTATTAAGTTATATTTATAACTTTTGTGAATTTGGCGGTTTCCATGTTGAGTATAGAAAATTCAGAATGTATGGAATACAGAAGACTGAAATGCTTCCCTCCCTGAGGTAATCTCTGTAAAAATGCTGATCTTCTATTCCTTTCAAATTCATATTGTGCATGGATACAGACACACACACACATGCACACACACACACACATTCCCATATTACCCCCTCTCTGCTGCCACACACACACGCACACACATACTGTTAGAACCCTTTTGCAGAAATTGGATCAATTATATATTGTTTGGTAGCCCATATTTTTTCAATTCCATGACGTTAGGAATGTGTGTCTGAGTCAGTATAAATCATCAATATTATTTTAAAGGGTAATGACATTCTGTCACATGAAGGTATCACCAGTTAGCTCAGCAGCCCACTATTGCCCATCTGAGAATATTTTTTGCCATTGTTTTCCCAAGGAGAACATTCTTATAGCTAAATCCTTTTGCATAGCTATCCTTAATTTTTCCTTTAGGATAAAACTCTTAAGTAACATTGCTAGGTTAGTCTCATTTTTAGAAAGTTCTTTTCTCTTCATAGTTTATAGATTGAAAAAATAAATTCCACCACAGTTGTATATATGTTTGCAAGTAGACTCAGTGCCAGTGAAAAGTGTGGTGACCTCGCATCCAGATTATGTGTCTCTCACATCTGCCAAAATGTTTGGGTTTCAGGCAGTATTAAGTGCATGGCTACAGTCCCATCATTCCTTTTGATTTACTTTTCTGTCTTTGAAAATTTCAGCCAGGATACGTAGAGGTCACATGGTAAATTCTCTCTCTCTCTCTCTTTCTCTCTCTCTCTCTCTCTCTCTCTCTCTCTCTCCTTTCTAATTCAGGTTGATTTATCTCATAATTCTATTTAAATCTATAGATCCCCTCATCACTTTTTAACTTTATATTTATTCTTTTAGTCCTTGAAATGAATATAAGGAAAACAGTCATAGTTCATGGGCCTTTCTGTGTTTGGATTTTGCTGATTGAATTTAACAAACAACGTAGTGTGATGTTCTTTAAAATGCTGCTCTTGTATAAGTGTATAGGTTTGATCAGATCCAAATTAGTTTTTTTTTTTAAGACAGTTCATTAGCGGCTTTCTGTTTTGTTTTTTGTTTGTTAAAGGTTTTATTTATCTGAGAGAGAGAGAAAGAACATAAGCAAGGGGAGTAGCAGAGGGAAAAGCAGGCCCTCCACTGAGCAGAGAGCCCAATGTGGGGCAGCTAGATGTGGGGTGGTTGATCCCAGGATCCTGCGACCATGACATGAGCTGAAGGCAGATGCTTAATTGACTGAGCCACCCAGGTGCCCCTGTGTTTTCTTTTTTTATTTTTTACAATTTGATTTCTTTGACAGAGGGAGAAAAAACAAACACAAGAGCTGCGGAGGAAGACGGAGAAGCAGGCTCCCCGCTGAGCAGACTGCCCCTTGAGCTGGGCATTGAGCCCCGGGGATCTCAGGACCCTGAGATCGTGACCTGAGCCAAAGGTGGACACTTAACTAGGGAGCCACTCAGCCACCCCAGTGCTGTGTGTGTTTTTCATAACAGAAGGCACACAGGGATGACCGGGCTCTCCCTGTTCCCATACAGACAGTGAGCAGTGGCTTCCCTTGAGGTCTTACTCATTGTACGTTTCCTCACCTGCTCTCCTTGTAATGGTTTTAGCAGCTGTCAATGATAATTGCTGAGATACCTTGTTTTGGTATGGGTGAAAATATTATCATTCTGACTTCATGCTTTAATCAAAATTGCTCTAATAGAAAAAAGGTGTTATCAACGGTGTGTTTACCCTGAGGAACACTGTACATAAGACCAGCTTATTTACCAGGTTTTGGAATCATGAGCTGGTTTCCCTAGCAGTCTCCAAAGACTTACTTTTTAAGACGGACTTGAAGGGATGCTTTAGTTCCATTATGAACTCACGGATTTTAATGTTTTGGTGTGTTTCCATTGTGGATGGTATTCTTTTTAGAACTGATGATGTTGCTTCTCTAGCCAGTGGAAGCCTCCATAAGTGGCCTCCTGCGTCCTTTTGTCAGAAATCCATTAGTCTTTACTTTCTTGCCTTGTGATGGGACAGTGCATGCGTGGGCTTCTCTTGCATGTTTTCTGCTCTGCGCCTCGAAGTGGTTGTTTCTCCAAAGAGCACTGATTCCTCTAGTGAGAGATAGTAGTCAGAGACCGCAGTCTGCTGGGAGTCATCGCTATTGAGTTGGTTATTGTTTCTAGGCATTCCCAGCAGACCGAGCCAGGAAGTAACTCTTTAAAAATACATATGTTCATACTGGTATTTCCAATTTCATTATTTTGGGTAATTTATTTTATATGAGTAATTCTTTCTCTTAAGTTGCAAATCTTGTTTTCTATTGACATTAACATAATTTATTTGTTTTACAGTATTTATAGAAGTCTCAGAATAACAGTGATATTTTTGATATTGTAATTTCTGAATACAACATATGATTTCTGTGCAATTGTTTTAGTGCTTAGAATATGTCCTACTAGATGTCAGATTAGCATGTGGTAAATTCTTTTCAAATAATTCTTCATTTTTTATTTATTTATTTATTTTTTATTGTTACTTAAAATTTTTTTCCCCAATGTTCCAAGATTCATTCCCCATTCCCCACACCAGTGCTCCATGCAATAGGTGCCCCCAGTACCCACCACCAGGCTCTCCCATCCCTCCACCCCCCTCCCTTCAAGTCCCTCAGTTTGTTTCTGTGTCCAAAGTCTCTGTTGTCTTAAACCTGCAACAAAATATACCCATAAGTATCATTTTCTTTTTGATATGAGGGGATTGCTTTAAATTTGATTTAGGGTCGCCTGGGTGGCTCAGTTGGTTAAGCAACTGCCTTCGGCTCAGGTCATGATCCCAGAGTCCCAGGATCGAGTCCCACATCGGGCTCCCTGCTCGGCAGGAAACCTGCTTCTCCCTCTCTCACTCCCCCTGGTTGTGTCCCCTCTCTGGCTGTGTTTCTCTCTGTCAAATAAATAAAATCTTTAAAAAAAAGTAAATTTGATTTAATTTGTTTTATGATCATGTAAAATGTTGATATGGTTTTAATGTCAGTTTACAAAGAATCAATTCATAGGAAACCTTTCCATTTCTACCCTTTTCACTTGTTCCCTTCTTTATGCATTAAATGTAAACATTTTTATTAATATTTGTTTAAATATTCTATTAAAAATAATTGAAAAAAAATAATTGAATATAAGCAACTGTGTCTCTCTCCCTATATCTTTCCATTTCTCTCTTTGTTTCCATGTAATATATCTATGTATTTATCTCCCTATTTAGCTCTAAAATTTTTATTACTGTGTTATTTATTTTATAGATATACTATTTATATCTAGGTCTTTACTGCATTTTATCTACCTACCCCCCCCCCCCCATGGTCCTGTATTTATCTGTGGGTAAAGGGTTAAGAATTGTACTTCCAGCTTTGTGCTTCTGGAAACCTAAGAGCAACCCATCATCTGCAAAGTTGTCAGGAGAGAGGTACCTGTGGGCTACGAAGCTTCTAAGCCAGGGCTGACTCCCATTCCCACCCAGCGTGGCTGTTTTCTTACTTGCCGAGCTGTGCTGCATAGGCTATGGCCCGAGCAACTTCAGGTGCTGCCTGCCCAGCGAGCTCTGGTTCCTGAGTGAACTGGTTGAAAATGTGATCTTGTGGTCGTCTCCTGCATCAGTATGTCTGGCTGACTCTAGAGTGACCTCTGCGTGGGTGCTGTATTTTTCTCTCCCTTCTTTAGACTAACGGACAGCATATGACATTTTGCACCTTGTGGTTTTTTTTTTTTTTTTAACTTAGTAATATATTTCAGAGATCACGGCATTGTTGTTAATAGATAGGTTCTTTGTGCATGCCTCCTCCCTTTTAAAACCAGTGTTCATAGTGGATGCACTACATTTTATTCAGCCATTCTGCATTTGAAAGATATTTGGCTGTTAGGTCTCCTTTCTTATATTATAGGCTAAAATGTGAAAACCTGAAAAAATTTTAAAAGAAAATCTAAGTGGCTATTTTTCTGACCTTGCTGTAGGGAAAGTTTTCTTAAGGTGTAGTATCCAGCACATATAAAATAGCCTATGTATAAAAAGGGAAAGATAAGACAAAATGAACATAGGCTATGAAGACTTACTTCATAGGAGAAGAAACTAGAATGGTCAATAATGTTGGGTAAAGTTGCTCACAGTGAATGTTGTTAAAATGAATTAGTTTCATACATTTTAGGTTGACAAGTATATAAGTTTGACCAAGTTGTTGGGGAAGGTATGGACCAGTGGGAACCCTCCTAGGTAAAGTGGTATAACAACTTTGGAGTGTAATTTGATATTCTCTAGTAAAGTTGAAGATGCACATAACATAGCAATACTTCCATTAGAAATGCATCCTTGTACAGGTGTACACAGAACAGAGTATTTGTCTCACAGCATTTTTGTAGTGTCAGAAGATGGCAAGCAATGTAAAAGTCAATCAACAAAGCATTGGGAAATTAAATTTTAATAGATCCATATGATGGAACAATACATAGCAAGTAAAAATGGTTAACCAGACTGAAAATGTATTGATGTGGATAAATCTCATAAATAAAACTGAGTGAAAAAGGTAAGCCGGAAAGGATATGGACAAAAGAATAACATACACAAAGTTTAAGGTATGCAAAAATATTTATCTTTTTTTTTTTTATGGATACATAATTCTGTTGTAACTACCAGAGTTCCGAGAGGGCTTACCTTTTTGTAATAGAGGGCGGACAGCATTTTCAGCTGTGTTTCTGAAATATGTTGTTTCTTTAAAAAAATAAATAAGAGGAATTTGGGTTTATTTTTTTAGAATACTAGGATTTGATAAAGTTGAATGGATTTTTAAAATCACTTTTCTGTATCCTTGAAATGTTTCATAATTTGGATAAAATGATTCAGGTTATAGCACTCAAGTTAAAATTTACATTTTCTTCACTTTTGAAGTTTCTGATGCTCTCTAGAGAACATTCAGTAGTTTTCTTCTTGAGATTATGTGTGTGGTAATTGTGGCTTTGGTGTTAGGTGTGATAAGCTGCCTACAACATGGGTAATTTTTACACTTATGCAGAATGGCCTGAAAGGAAAACCAAGTAACATCTCACAGATACTCATTTGTGATTTTCTTTTTCTTGAAAGTGCAAGAATTCTTCAAAAATTCTGGTGTTGGGGCACCTGGGTGGCTCAGTTGTTTGGATATCTGCCTTCAGCTCAGGTCAGGATCCCTGAGGTCCTAGGATCAAGCCCCACTTCCCTACTCAGCAGGAGCGGTCTGCTTCTCCCTCTCCTTCCTCCAACTGTGTGCACTCTCTCTCTCTCTTTCTCAAATAAATAAATAAAATCTTTTTTTTTTTAAAGATTTTATTTATTTATTTGACAGAGAGAAATACAGCCAGAGAGGGAACACAAGCAGGGGGAGTGAGAGAGGGAGAAGCAGGCCCTCCGCAGAGCAGGGAGCCTGATGTGGGGCTCGATCCCGGGTCTCCGGGACCATGACCTGAGCCGAAGGCAGTCGCTCAACCAACTGAGCCACCCAGGCGCCCCAAAATAAATAAAATCTTTAAAAAAATTCTGGTGTTTGCTAGCAATATGACTACTAATGAAATACACAAATCTTTTAGTTTGTATTTATTGAGTTTTGATATCATTTGTGATTTTAAGCTTCCTTTTGTTCTTTAGAAATGTACTTGAAGGTAGAAATACTGCAGCATATGTTTTTAGAAAAATATTTATTTTAATATTTTTAGCTTTAATTAATATTTTAAGCTTCCATCCATGTCATTGCAAATGGCAAGATTTCATTCTTTTTGATGGCTGAGTAATATTCCATTATATATATATGCCACATCTTCTTTACTCATTCATCTGTCGATGGACATCTGGGCTCCTTCCATAGTTTGGCTATTATAGACATTGCTCCTATATAAACATTGGGGAGCAGCTACCCCTTCAAATCACTATGTTTGTATTCTTTGGATAGATACCTGGTATTGCAAATGCTGGACTTTAAGGTGGTTCTGTTTTTAACTTTTTGAGGATACTCCACACTGTTTTACACAGTGGCTATACCAGTTTGGATTCCTACCAACAGTGTAAGGGGGTTCTACTTTCTGTGCATTCTCACCAACATCTGTTATTTCCTCAGTTAATTTTATTCATTCTAACTGGTATGAGGTGGTATTTCATTATGGCTTCGATTTGTATTTCCCTGATGATAAATGATGTTGAGCAGTTTTTCATGTCTCTGTTAGCCATTTGCATGTCTTCTTTGGAGAAATGTCTGTTCGTATTTTGTGCCCAGTTCTTGACTGGAATCCCCCTCGGCCCCCGATTTGTTCTTAAAGCTTTATAGACAGTCTTATAATATGTAGGGTTTTAGCAGCCCTATCATCCCATTGAAAGCTGTATAGATTCCTAAACCAACAAACAGTGAACATTACCACCTGTGTTCATTGGAAATATTCTGGCAGACTGGTAATGCGGTACTTTATGATCAATGCGATGGAACATGATGTAGGGATGACACCCCACATCACCACAAAAATAAGTTATCCCCACCCCATGTATGAGATGGAATGAGATGAACCATGATGTAGGCTCACTCAAGGGAGCTGGGGAGTGAGTGTCTTCTCCTGTGACAAGCTGTTTTGTTAGTTGGAGTATCACTTGTTTTGGATATAAGGACAAGTGTTCTTATCCTTTTTTATTCTGTCCTAAGCATCATAAAATCAGTCATCTTCTTTCAGTTTGTAGGCCTTCATGGTTGACTTCAGGCATACTGGTTTAGTTAAGCGGAGCTTAGCTTTCAAAAATATTTTCCATCTAAAGCCTACTAGATATCCCTCTGCCTCATGATTCAGGAAATACCATTCTATTAAATTCACATGTAAAAAAAATTCTCATATGAATTACACAACTTTCAGTGATAGTATTGCACTCTGTAGCATGGTGAAAATTAGGATTGGAAAGAGTGCTCTGGGAAGAGGAATATTGCTTATGTGGAATATTTGAGTTATTTAACAGCAGAACTTGTGGTATACTGATGAGATTGGGAGGTCAGCCACAGCTTTTATATGTGCCTTCTTGTTTCTTTATTTTGGTCTTTCAGGCTGTGGTCCATGTTTTGGACTGATGTTTAGGAAGGCCTTCATGCTTTCACTTAGTGGTATAAAATGATCTGATAGCTGGTCATTTTGTGCTTTTTCAGAGTGCTGCCGACCTGATGCAATGAGTGGACTTTGAGTAGGATACATATACGCACTTAAAATAGTTGCTTAAAAATATTTGTATACTTGTTGGTTTGTCCAGGTAGTCCATGTTTGTGATTGTTGCTTTGTAATTTTAGATTATGATATTTTACTGATGGGATTATTCAGATGATAGAATCAATGTCATAGTTGCTTGCCTATGAATTCTGTTGAAACTGAGACAAACACAAAGGTAGACATTATATAATCGTATATTCCTGTTGGGATGGATTTAGGGAGGAAGAAACTGCTGTTACGCAGAATTTTTTCACCTCCTCAGATCTCCTTATAAAGGTGTTAAGTCATTCCACAACTGACAGAATGGGACTGCGTGCGGTGAAATCATGAGTGGCAGCGGGGTCAGTTGCGCAGGGAAGGAGACGGTACATTCTGTCAGTCCCAGCAACGGAGGAATCCAAGAGTTTCCAGCAAGTACTCCCTCTCTAACAGAAAATTTCAAAGTGGAAAACCTGGCCTGTACTTCTTAGATTAGTCATGGAAAGTTGGGGAGACTTCATAGGTTCTAGTATGTGGTTGAGTAGAAAAACTGGGGAGACTACGGTGGGCAAGAGTAACATAAGCCCTTCCAGGTTTTCAGAAATACCCAAGGAAAACTCTCCCCTAGGAGAGCACCCCACCCTGGACACACCAGGACTAGAATGCACACTAACTATGGTGGGAACCCTGGGAGCAAAGATGTAGAGGACGTTGGGTAAGGCAGCTCTGAGAAGGTGCTGTGGAGTTCACTCCAAGAGGCTATATGTGCACACATTTCAGAGTCACCGCAGAGCAAAGAGCCCTCAAATCACAAAAATAACTAGTTTTCTTCACCTGTCCTCACTGTCCCCAGTAGAACACCCTTCTCGAAAGTACAAGAAAACCCATTTCATTCAGACACCAACAAAGCAAAAGGGTAAAGTCCATGAAAAGATAGTGCAGAAGAATGTAGGAAGAAAATAATAAGTGGTTCTGAATAATGTCCCCCTGGACAATGGAGGATGATTAATAAAAACATGGACACAAACCTTATAAAATCTTTGAAACCTAATATTTAAAAAAAAATGAACTCTGTTACGGAATTGGAAGTGGAAGCTGTGGAGGAGCTGCACAAGCCAGAAACAGGAGAGCAGACAACAGCTGGGCCGTAGGAGGTACAGGAAGGTGATATTGTCTTAGAAAGGGCACCAGAGTAAGGGGGAGAGCAGTAATGAAGACAGTTGAAGACAGCTTATAAAGAAATACAAACGGAAATAGGCACGGACACTTTTGTCTTACAAGGATAATAAGAATAGAAAGGAGAAAAATGAAAAAAATCAAATTAAGGGAGAGATACAAAGCATCTCAGTGACAAAGTGACAAAGATAATCCAACATACAGAGAAGGAAACTAAGTCATTGAAACAGAACAAATACTAAAAACTACAACCCAGACAGTATTTTCCTGAATAAAAAGAGTACTTGAATGGACCAATCAAAAGAACACACAGTGTATCTAGGAAAGTCATTTTACAATAGCAATAAGATGGAATTTTAAAGAAAAGCCCTTGAGCATTTAGGCAACAGGACCTTAAATCTCAGCAAGTCAATTATGAGGAAATGACAATTACACTGGCATCAGACACTTCCATAGTGACCTGTGATGCCACAATTCAGTTCCACTTACTCCTAAGGTATTTAAGGTTTTTTTCAAAAAGATATTAGCCAAAGATTTTATATTCAGGGAGCTTCAAGATGGCGGAAGGCCAGGTGACCGCATGTCGGGGAGTTCCCTGAAGAAAGCTGAATTCCAGCAAAAAAACCACTACAGGACCACTGTGAACACCCATGAAACCAGCCTGAAATGTGATATTTCGCACTTTTGGATCACCACGGGAGACAAGGACCATCGGCAAAAAGGTAGAAACAAGTAAGAGGGACCGGAGGCTTGCCCCCAGAGACAGGGGAGTGGGGGAGGAAGCCCGCAGAGTTGAACCATTGAAAGCAAA
This sequence comes from Spilogale gracilis, assembly GCA_004023965.1. Lineage (NCBI taxonomy): Eukaryota > Metazoa > Chordata > Mammalia > Carnivora > Mephitidae > Spilogale > Spilogale gracilis. The sequence continues at coordinate 46,679 of PITA01001697.1, read as the reverse complement.
TACCCCATAACAAAAGTGCTCTGTGAGGAATAACAGCAGATACGGCCTGAATCGGGGCGAGACAGAAACGGGAACACATCGGAGCCCGGGGCAAGGCAAGGAGACTTTTTAAATTTTTTTTTTCCACCGCTGGCGCCAACGCCGCCGCCGCCACCCACACAGCTGCTGCGAGAGCGGCGGGCGTGGATTCTATTTTTCCGCCGCTGCCTTTCTCTCCCGTTTCTCTCCACCCCATGGGCCGCGCAGACCCCCCCAGGGAAGGCGTTTTTACAGACTTGCGTGGGACGGGAGAGGCCCCAGGTCCCTGGGCACAGACAAGGTCGCGTGATCCAGAAGGAGATGTAGCTTTGAGGTGCGGGAGTGAAGCGACAAGCGGGGGGGCGGGGGCAGAAATCAATACAACGTCTGCACCAGCCCGGCTGTGACAGGCTGCCAACCGGGAGGCTGGAAAGAGCCCCTCCCTGTGTAGAGGCTCGCTCTGAGAGGGAGGTCTGGGCGCAGACATCCTGCTCCGACTTGACTTCCTCAACTGCTGAAAAAAGACGCAAAAGAACAACGCTCTGCTACCAGAGAATTGTAACCTGATGAGTTGGTTACCATGGAGACCAGCCTCTAGCATGGGGGCAGAGAGACGCAGCCCAGGTAGCCGCAGCCCAGGTAGAAGAGACCGAAAACAGCCCCGCAGACCCCGCCCCCAGAAAGCAAGCCAGAAGCTCAGGAAGACAACACTCCAATGCAAAACTCCAAATGGGGAGGCTGGGTGAACATGGTGGCGGCCACCGGGCGCTTCCTAAATTCTGCTGCATAAAGGAATGGGTGAATGGTCCTGGTGGCAGGAAGTGTGGACAGATGGATCCACTGAAGCGTTGGGAAAAGTGTCCCAGAGAAGGGAACAAAGAATACGAGATGGAGAGGCTGGGAGCCAGGAGAGCACCTCCAGACCAGGTTATTCACCAGAACCAGAAATAGAAGCCACTCTGCCAGGAGGAGCGCAAAGAGTTCCACAATACCTTCACTATACAGCTCTCTGCAACTGCACTTCACGCACAGAACAGTTCCTGCTGCTGTCGGCTGGCTTCCGTTAGCAGTCTTAGTTCCAGAAAGAAAGAATATTTAACCTTGCATCAACAGGCAAAGAATAATTAAAATATAATTAAAAGCCTGAATTCTGGGGTGGGCGCCCCTGAGCGTGTGGGTGCCCCCGAGTGTGTGGGCTCCCCCGAGTGTGTGGGCGCCCCTGAGCGTGTGCGTTCCCCCGTGCGTGTGGGCACCCCCGAGCGTATGGACTCCCCCGTGCGTGTGGGCTCCCCCGAGCGTGTGGGCTCCCCCGTGCGTGTGCGTTCCCCTGAGCGTGTGGGTTCCGCCGAGCGTGTGGGTGCCCTTGTGCGTGTTAAGATGTGGTACATATATACAATGGAATACTATGCCTCCATCGGAAAGGACGAATATCCAACTTTTGTAGCAACATGGACTGGACTGGAAGAGATTATGCTGAGTGAAATAAGCCAAGTAGAGAAAGTCAAGTATCGCATGGTTTCACTTACTTGCGGTGCATAAGGGGTAACCTGGAGGACAGTGGGAGAAGGAAAGTAAATGGGAACTAGGGTAATCTAGGGAGGGAAACGAAACAACAGGGACTTTGGGCACAGAAACAAACTGAGGGACTTGGAGGGAGGGGGTGGGGGGATGGGAGAGCCTGGTGGTGGGTACTGGGGGCACCTAAAGCGTGGAGCACTGGGTGTGGGGAATTGGGAATGAATCTTGGAACACTGGGAAAAAAAAATTTAGTAACAAAAAAAAAAAAAGATTTTATATTCAGTTACATTGGGTCTTTGTTATGAAAACCACAGGTAGATGTGTGAACATGGAGGAGATCAGTTCCTGTGAGTTCTTCCTGAGGCTTTCATCAGAGAATGAAGTACAGACAACCAAACAATATTTGAATAAGCTAAGGCTAAGTAATGAGAATCAGGTGCTAGAATAGTGTGTCATTCAAACCTGCAGTGACTGCCTCCCTCCCCATCTCCCGCCCTCCACATGCACACCTATACGTAAATACATGCCTAAGTGCATACAACGAAAAGGGGTTAAATATATGAAAGTGAAAATAAACTAGTCAACTGCTTTGTAAATAAATCACTGGTGTGACTTTAAAAAAAAATCTTACCATAAAAACTCAGTGTCTGATTGTTGACGTTAGAAAATTGAAAGCATATAAAACTCCTGGAACCATGCTGTATTTCCGCTAATTGAGCTTCAAAAACTCACATCAACTTGTTTAAGTTACATAGATTCAAACATCTGCCTCGGTTATGTTTTTCCTAAGGTAAGTGACCTCGAAAGTACTTTGTAGCTGGATAATCAGTATTGCATCCTTTGGGGGTTAAAGATTTACACATTAATTTTTAAAGGCATATATTGCACGGTTGAGTTTGTTCATGCTCACTGGTAGGAACGGCTTCCCTCTGAATGGTATTGACTAGAAATACGGCCTTCTGAAAATTTTTTGCCTTATTGATTTTGACAATAGCTCTATCCATTTGTTTTTTTAACAACCTGGGTTGACTGAAGTTGTTTTTTCAGATTTTTTGTTTTGCCCAAGTAGTACAATAGCATTTAATAACAAACCAGAAGCTGCAGACCGCTGTTACTTGTAAGTATCAGGAAGGATCATTGAGAAATTTTGTGCATGTAAAATTTAGAAATATTTGAATGCTAAGCCTATTCAAGGTTTTTTTTTTTTTTCTTCTCAGAGGCCCTAGGCATACTAACTCAATGGTTGCTAATTAAATGTTTAAAATATAGTAATTTATGCCTATTTATCAGACCATGAGTTTGTAGTGTGGTATTTTTAGTCTAGTTACATTAACATATATTTTGAGACACATTTTAGTTAGCTACTTGGCTAAACTTTAAGGAAAGTGTAACCCAAAACCAATTTGAGATTTAATCAGTACATTTTTTAAGAAAAATTATCCCTACTATTAAACAGCAAAAAAATTATGTCACTGATTTCCCATTTTTTTCCTGGAGATGATTATTTTTTTTGATAGCCAGACTGTACGCATTGATTTTTACCTGTGACATTTGATTGAAGTAGATCAGTTTTCTCTCTTGAGATTTGCAGGAGATAATTTTGAAGTTCTTGACCTCATTCTTATTTTTATTCCTCTAATAGTTTTCTCTTTATGGGATGTAGTAGAGGGATATTTTATCCTTTCGCTTAATTTTGATGAAGGTTTCATTTTGTTTGTTGTGGAAGCTTCACATATTTGGACCAATTCCTCGCGTTCTGAATATTTCATCATCTCCTCTTCATTAGGTAGATCTGTCCACTGTGAAATCACTGCTGAGTACCGTCTGATTGTTGGACGTGAACTTGTCATGCCGTCGTTCGGTTATAGACCTACATGGCTTCTCCTCCCCCCCCATGTAATACTTAGGTATGTTGAGCTGAATGGCACAGTGAATTCAAATCAAAGCTGAATACACATTGGACTGCAAACTGAAGTGACTCAAGGTCATTTTTAGTTCTCTAAAGGTAATTTTGATTATTCATCCTTGGCACTGAGCCTTTGCCTGCAACTTACCATCTTCCCTCCTCAACTGTTAAAAGAACAACACTGTTCTAGAGGTGTGGTGTGTGTAAGCTTAGGGTGAATGGTGGAGTTCTGGGCAATTAGTTGTAGGGAATCCGAATATTCATTTTTTTCAGTTATGACTAAGTGAGAATTTAGGGCACAAGATGTTTTTAGGCCTCAATCCAAAATTATAGTCTGTAATACTCTGCATCTTCTCAAGGTACTCAGAGTTACTGTGTTACAAAGAAATCTCGTATATAATTTCTTTTTTTTTTTTTTTTTTTTTTTAAAAGATTTTATTTATTTGACAGAGAGAAACACAGCTAGAGAGGGAACACAAGCAGAGGGACTGAGAGAGGGAGAAGCAGGCTTCCCGCACAGCAGGAAGCCCGATGTGGGGCTCGATCCCGGGTCTCCAGGATCATGACCCGAGCCGAAAGCAGTCGCCCAACCAACTGAGCCACCCAGGCGCCCCATCTTTTTAGTATGTTATAGTTTGTCTAGTTTTTTTCCCAATCAAATTCATAAATTATTTTAGTTTTGCAAGATTATTAATAATGGCTGCATCCATTACATCTAGAAGAAATACAGTAGACCTCATCACTTGTGCATGTTTCTATGTTTTAAAATTATGGCTATTATTGTACAAAATCTTCTTATGCCTGGAAAGTTTTCATCTTCCGTTATATACATAAGCTGTATTTCACTCATCTTTCCTCTGTAACAAACTCCTTCAAAATGTAGTGGCTTACACAAGGGCAGTAATTCATTTTGCTCACAAATCTGTAATTTTGGTGAGGCTGTGTTAGCTGGGAAGATTGACTGGGTTTAGAGAATAAATTTTCGAGATGGTTCATTCATATGAGCAGCAAGTTGAGCTGGGGCTGTGGGCTGGGAGCGTCATTTGCCTTCCACACCGGCCTCTGAAAGTAGCCTGGGCTTCCTTACAGCATAGTGGCTGGGTTCCATAAATGTTCTGAGTGGGGTGCCTGGGTGGCAGAGTCTATTGAGCGTCTGTCTCTTGGATTCGGCTTGGGTCGTGATCTTGAGTTTGTGATCTTGGGGTCATGGGATCAAGCCTCATGTTGGGCTCCATGTTCCACGTGGAGTCTGCTTGAGTTTCTTCTCTCTCCCTCTGCACCTCCCTGTCTCACTCCCTCACTCTTTCTAAAATAAATAAATACATCTTAAAATTTTTTTTTTCCTGAGAGAAGCAGGTAGAGGCCACATGGCTTTTTCTGCCCTGGCCTTGGAAGTAATATAGTGCCTCCTTATACCACCTCCACCGCTAAAGGCATTGTTACTGTTTGCCATGAAAGAAGACAATGAAACAGGAAGTGGGGTAGATACAGTCCTTGCTACAGTTAGGATTTACTTAAAAATCCCCTGTTTGGGGATATTAAGATTGTTGCTGTTTTTATTTCTGTCATGTAAACAGTAAAACCACAAACATTATTGTACTTAAAGCTTATTTGTTCATCACTTTGTTAGGAGACATCTCTTGAGCTGTAACAGCTATGTTAGAAGAAAATAACATTTTTTTTTTTTTTAAAAGATTTTATTTATTTGACAGAGAGAAACACAGCCAGAGAGGGAACACAAGCAGGGGGAGTGAGAGAGGGAGAAGCAGGCTTCCCGCCGAGCAGGGAGCCCGATGTGGGACTCGATCCCGGGTCTCCAGGATCATGACCTGAGCCGAAGGCAGTGGCTCAACCAACTGAGCCACCCAGGCGTCCCAAGAAAATAACATTTTTAAGGCCTTTGAGAAATAACTCACTTTCCTCCCAGCTGGAGGAAAGGTTGAATGCTTATTTTCATATGGGCTATATTTAGATCCATTTACCCATGACCATGCCAACACTGGCTGCCATCCATTTTCATCATTGCTGGTCTGCTTTTCAATGAAAGGGAATCTTATTCTTCTGAAATTTGCATTTCTTTGGTTACTAGTGAGAGTAGATGATTTATTTCCTTGTTAGGCAGTTTAGAGTTCTTTTATCACTTGTTTACTAGTTCATATGTTTTTTAACTGGAGTGTTCCTAAATTTTTTATTGGTAAAAGTGATTTATACATATTTCAGATATTTTTTCCGAGAGTATGTATTTATTTTGACAGATGTATAGTAGCATAAGGCTGTTCCCCCACTCCTTATTTAAATTTTTCACGACATGCTTGTATTCTTTCTAGTGTAATTAGAAAAGTAAGAATCTCAATAAATGAATAGTCTGTTTTTTTATCTTTTTTATTTGCTGAAGTCTTAAATATGCCTCTGATTGTTTTCCTCTTTCTATTGTTTTATTTATATTTCCCATACACTTTTCAAAACTTTAGTTCTTGCAGCACTTTATGATATGTTTTGGTAATTGTGTGGAGAATACATTATTTAGTATTTTTAGTTATTTTAGTATTTATAAGTTGGACAAAAAGCCTTCAGTGATTATATCAAGCCCGTGAAAATGTCAGTGTTATCATCTCCATTTTACTTTGAAGTTGAGGAAACAGAATCCTAGAGAGGTTATTTTGTCAAGGAATGTGGCATTTATAGTCAGGTTTGCTTGCCTCCCAATTCTAAGTTCTTTCCCAGTTCATATATTATGCTGCCACTCCATTTGTTCAAGAGTTCTCTTCCTACTCAGTCAAAGCTATGGTTTCCTTTGTTAAGTCCTACATTTCTCTCAAGTGTTTTCTTAAATGGTTTGTGTTTTGGTTGTTCTTTATCAAAGAGATTCATCTTTTCATGACCTACTGGAGTAAAACTATGGAGTTTTCAGTTCTATCTAGCCACTTTACTAGGCACTTGGAAAAGAACGAGAAAGCACCAACTATATTTTTGGCATAATGCTTTTGGACTTGAATACGTAAATACTAAATCTGCAAGTACTTAAAAAATTGAAGTGTTTACAATTTAAGAAGATGCGTTTTAACATACATAAAAATCTTTGGTGAGAGTATTCACCGTTTGTAACAGTGTATTTTCTTTAAGTTAATACGCATTTTCATTTTCTTGATTTCTTTATACTAAAGTCTTATGTTGTAGTCTTTGTCAGGGAGCTGTGTCTATTCAAATATAGATTTCCTTTCTTCATTGCCGTCAATCGTTTTCAGTTCCTTATAAGTCAGAATAAGGGATGTGTTAGCTTGTTCATCATACTTCGGATGACTTTAAAGTAATACTAGACTGTTTAGAAAGTTTCTCCTTCTAAATTGACTGTATTTGTCTTCATTATATTTGCTCTAAACTCAGAGTTAGAAATTTAAATAAAATGAAAAGATAGATAACAAGTTTTGGGAAAGATGTGGGAAATGCAACTTTCATATATTAGTGAAGGATAAATTAGTACAACTACCTTGGAAAATCATTTGACAGCCTCTATTAAAGCTAAAGATGCCGACCTTTTGACTTAGTAGTTCTGCTCTCGGGTTTATATTGAAGAGTAGATATATATGTCATTTGTTCATAAAAAGACACATATGAGAATGTCCATACGAGCTTTACTCATAATAGTCCCAAACTCCAAACAACACAAATGTTCAAGAGTAGAATGGATTTGTATGTCTTTCTGTGCTCACATAGGAGAACATTATGCAGCTGCAGAGTATGAGCTGCTTATGAACAAGACACGGCTTTCACACCATTATATTTAAGCCACGCAGCGGGAATTCTTTTATTTCTTCTTCTTTTTAAAAATATCTTTTTTTGTCTCTCCTTTTTCTTGATTAATTTAGTGCTTTATCTGTTTTGTTATTTTTCAAAAAACCAACATTTTGACTTAGTCCATTTTCCCCCTATTTTTTACATTAATACCTACTGCTTGCATCTTTATTCTCTTTGATTTTCTTCATTTTTATTGCTTTTTTCCTCCAGTTTTTTTGTGTTAGGAATTTAATTTTCAATTTTTGTTCTTTCGTTTTCATTTACAAATGTATTTACAGGTTGTATTTTTTTCTGACTGCTGTTCTAAACATATCACATAGGTTCTGATATGTAGTGTTCTTACTCTTTTTAAGGTTATCAATTTTGGTTTGTATAGGAGTTTTCAAATAGTGTTTTAAAATTTCCAAGTGTAAGGATCTTTTGGATTTTTGGTGCTTTTATTCATTTCTAGTTTTATTCCATTATGCTAATAACAATTTTTTCTTCTCAAACTACTCCAAAAAAATGGAAGAGGAAGGAAACTTCCAAATTCACTCTCTGAGTTTCAACATTACCCTTATAACAGAACCAGATGAAGATATCACAAAAAAAGAAAATTAAAGGCCAATATATCTGAGGAACACAGATGTAAAAACTCGACAAGATATTAGCAAATGGAATCTAGCAGTACATTAAAAAATCATTCCCTACAACCAAGTGGGATTTATTTCAGGGATACAAGTATGATTTATTATCCATAAATCAATATAATACATCACGTCAACAAGAGAAAGGATATATAAAAAAAAAAAGAGAAAGGACAAAACCATATGATCATCTCAATAGACACAGAAAAAACATTTGACAGAGTACAACATTCATTCATAATTAAATACTCTCAACAAAATAGGTTTAGAGGGAGCATAACTCAACATAATAAAGGTCATATATGGAAAAACCCACAGCTAACATCATACTCAACGGCGAAAAGCCAAGAGCTTTTCCTCTAAGGTCAGGAACAAGACAAGGATGTCACTCTCACCACTTGTATTCGACATAGTACTGGAAATCCTGGCTGCAGCGATCAGACAAGAAAAAGAAGTAAAATACATCCAAAGTGGTAAGGAAGAAGTAAAACTTTCACTATTTGCAGATGATATGATACTGTTTATAGAAAACCCTAGAGAGTCCACTAAAAAACTACTAGAACAGATAAATGAATCCAGTAAGGTCACTGGCTACAAAACCAATGCACAGAAATCCAGTGCATTTCTATGCAGTAATAATGAAGTAGCGGGGCAGCTAAGAAAAATCCTGTTTTCAGGTGTACCCCAAATAATACATATGTAGTAATAAACTAAGAAGATAAAAGACTAGCACTCCAAACTATAAGACACAAAGAAATCAAAAGACATTCCATGCTTATGGATTAGAAGAATTAATATTTTTGAAATGCCCATCCTACACCCAAAGCAATCTACAGATTTATTGAAATCCATATCAAAATAACATTTTTCGGGGCACCTGGGTGGCTCAGTTGGTTAAGCGACTGCCTTCAGCTCAGGTCATGGTCCCGGAGACCCGGGATCGAGTCCCACATTGGGCTCCCTGCTCGGCGGGAGGCCTGCTTCTCCCTCTCTCACTCTCCTTGCTTGTGTTCCCTCTCTGGCTGTGTTTCTCTCTGTCAAATAAATAAAATCTTAAAAAAACCCACATTTTTCACAGAACTAGAACAAATAATTCTAAAATTTGTAGGGAATCACAGACGACCCTCAAAAGCCCAAAGCAGCGTTGAAAAAGAAGAGGAAAGCTGGAGGTATCACAAGCCCGGTTTTCAAGAAAGCTGTAGTAATCAAAACTCTATGTACTGACACAAAAATAGACCCACAGATCAATGGAACAGAATAGAGAGTCCAGAAATAAACCTGTGCTTTCATGGTTAATTACTCTATGACAGTGGAGGCAAGAACATACAATGGGGAAAAGACACTCTTCAACAAATGGTGCTGGGAAACTGGAGTCCTTTCTTACAGCATACAGAAATCAAAATGGATTAAGGACTTAACTGTGAGACTTGAAACCATAAGATTGCTAAAAGAAAACAGTAATTTCTGTGGTATCAGCTGTAGAAACTTTTTTTTTTTTTTTTTAGCTATAGGTCTTCTCAGGTGAGGGGAACAAAGGCAAAATAAATTGTTGGGACCACACCAAAATAAAAAGCTTTCTCACAGCAAGAGATACTATCAACAAAAGGAAAAGGCAATCTACTGAATGAGAAAAGATACTTGCAAATGATATAGTCAATAAGGTGTTAATACCTAAAATACATAAACAACTTATGTACCTCAATACCAAAAAAACCCAAACAAAGAAACTTAAAAAACAACAGCAACAAACCCAAGTCTAATTAAAAATGGGCAGAGGACCTAAAAAGACATTTTTCCAAAGAAGACATACAGATGACTAACAGACCCATGAAAAGATGGCTCAGCATCACTAACCATCAGGGAAATGCAGATCAAAACCACAGTGAGATATTGCCATACTCTTGTCAGAATGACTAGAATCAAAAGATAAGAGAGAACAAATATTGGTGGGGATGTGAAAAAAAAAAAAAAGAAAAAGGAATGCTCATGCACTACTGGTGGGAATGGAAGCTGGAACAGCCACCGTGGAAAATGGTATAGGGATTCATCAAAAAATTAAAAATAGAATTACCATATGATCTCATAATTTCACAACTGGATATTTACCCAGAGAAAATGAAAACACTGATTCAAAAAGATAATGCATCTTTGTTAATTGCAGCATTATTTACTCAGCCAGGATATGGAAGCAACTCAAGCATCCTCTCGTAGATGAATGGATAAAGATGATGCCACACACTCACAGAAATATTACTCAGCCTTAAAAAGAAATAAGATACTCTCATTTGCAACAACATGGATAGACTTCAGAGGGTATAATGGTGAGATAAGTCAGAGAAAGACAAAAACCATCTGATTTCATTCATATGTGGAATTTAAGAAACAAAGCCAACTAACAACCAAAAAAGAGACAGACAAAAAAGACTTAAATGCAGAAAACAAACTGGAGGCTGTCAGAGGGGAGGTGAGTGAGGGGAGAGATGAAATCTAAAGGAATTTTTTTATTTTATGGATTACATTAAGGTTTCTTTATGACCTTTTATATGGTCATTTTAAAGGAACATTTTATGTGGAAGAAAAAAGGCACATTTTCTATTATCTAAGTGGATATATACCTATAACACCTTAACTGTTGTTTATATCGTTTAGTCCTTTCTTATTTATTTTTGTTCTTGACAGTCTTGGGCTGAGAGTGGTGTGACAAAGTCTGATGCTTCTTGCATCCTCTGTGGTTTCCACTTTATAAGAGTGGTTACTATGCTGTCTAAGGCACAGCATTCATTACTGTATTCATCAGGGGTAGGTGTTTGTTTTGAATGGTGATCTTTAGCATTACAAAGCCTTCCTTGTCTCCTTGACTTCTTTTTGGCTTCAGTTCTGCCCCTGTCCTGGAACAGTCATTCTGTAACTCTGTACATCAGGAACACAGACACTGTTCCCCTTCTCAATTCTTTTTTGCCTGATCTCTCTCTCTCTATCTCTCAATCACTTTTTTCACTTTTTTTTTTTAATCTCTTCCCACATTTATATGCAGTGCAGTTTACTTTTCAGAGTACAGTTCCGTGGGGATTAACACATGCGTGGACCCTGCCACCACCACAAGGAGGACCCAGAACAGTTGCAGCATCCCCAAGAATGACATTGTGTTGCTCCCACTTTAGGCAAACCACTTCCCACCCCATTCCCTGGAAGTTTCTGATGTCTTATTGTATGTAATCTTTGAGCTTTTTTTTTTTTTTTTAACTTAATGTAGTTAAGATTCATCCGTATTGTTGCAAGTATCAATAGTTCATTTCCTTTTATTGCCATGTCCTGTCCCATTATGTAGATACACCACAGTTTATATACCCAGGTACCCATTCGAGGACGTAAGGGTTGTTGCCATTTCTTGACTGTTACGGAAAATGTTGCTGTCAACTTTTGTGTGTATTTTTGTTTTGTGAACATATATTTTTATTTCACTAGAATACTTAGAAGTGCAGTGGCTGCATCTAGAATATGGCAGGTGTGTGTTTAATAATTTTTTTATGAAACTGCCAAGCTATTTTCTAGAGTAATGGTGCCAATTTGCAGCCCTGTATGCAGTGTATATAGGATTCTGGTTCCCCATACAAGTCAGTTTCCAGTTGGTCATTCTAATAATTGCATAGCGTCTTATTGTCATCTCAGTTTACATTGTTTTAATGATTGTGATATTGAGCATCCTCTTGTGTTTATGTGAATCTGTGTATGTTCTTTGGTGAAATGTCTGTTTAAATATTTTGCCCATTAAAAATGTTTTTTCTCAGGGCGCCTGGGTGGCTCAGTTGGTTGGGCGACTGCCTTCGGCTCAGGTCATGATCCCGGAGACCCGGGATCGAGTCCCACATCGGGCTCCCTGCTCAGCGGGAAGCCCGTTTCTCCCTCTCTCACTCCCCCTGCTTGTGTTCCCTCTCCGGCTGTGTTTCTCTCTGTCAAATACATAAAATCTTTAAAACAATAAAAAATAATAAATAAAACCTTTCTAACCTAAGGTCATGAAGATTTTCTGTTCTGTTTTCTTGTAAGACCTTTATAGTTTTATACTTTTTATTCAGGTGTATGATTCATTTTGTATGATTGCAATTTTTGCATATGGTGTACAGTATGGAATGAAATAATTTTTTTTGCATGTGGATATCCATGATAAGCACTACTTACTGAAAAGACTGTCCTTTATGCTAAGTTCCCTTTACAACTTTGTCCTAAACCAACTGACTCCATTTCTGAAGTTTATTTCCTTGGTCTGTGTATCTGTCATTTTGTGAATACCACGTTGGTGTTTTTCTTGTTTTAAAATAATTGTGTGATTCTGACCTCTATTCCTCCCAAATTGTTTTGCTTATGTGTTCCTTTGCCTTTCCATATAAATTTTATGATTAGCTTGTTTATATCTACAAAAAATCCTGCTGGGATTTTTTTTTTTTTTTTAAATTGGAATTGCATTAAATCTGTACTTCACTTTGGGGGAGAATTGGCGTATTAACTACCTTAAGTTTTTTAATAGCTGAACATGAAATGTCTCTTCATTTGTTTATGTCTTTAACATTTTCTCTTTTGTAATTGTTGTATAGTTTTCAGCACCAATTCTCCACAAATTTTCTTAGGTTTGTACCTATATTTCTGTTATTGTTGTTATTGTTAGAGTTATTGAAAATGATAATCTAAAAAAATTTGTTTTCTAATCGTTCATTACTGGTATATAGAAATAGACCAGATCTTGCTAAACTCATTTATAAAGTATAGAAATCTTTTTGTAGATTCCTTGGGATTTTCTCCATAGATAATCATAAGCTTTGAAAATATTGCTTCCATTATTGTATGAATGACATTTATTTTTCTTTCTTTATCATATTGGCAATGACATTCAGTAAAAGATTGAAGTATGAGTGATGGGGATGGGCATGTTTCATTCCCGGTCTCAGTGGGGTCAAGTGTTTGCCTTCCCAAGTATAATGTCAGCTACAATGTTTCTCTACTACTCTTCCGCAGATTGAAGACGTTCCCTTCTACTTCTTGTTTGGTGGGTTTTTATGAATGGTTGTTGAATTTTGTCAAATGGTTTTTCATTATTGATTTGATAATGGGGTTTTTCTTATTTAATCTGCTGAATTGCATTGATTGATACTCAGATATTGAACCAATCTTGGATTTCTGAGATAAACTCTACTTGTGAGCTTTTTATTTATAGTTTTTATGTATTGTTGGATTCAACTTGCATATGTTTTTTGAGGATTTTTGCACCTCTGTTCCTAAGATATATTGTCTATATTTTTTTTCTTGTACCATTAGCTATCTTGGATCTTTCTTATGCCTATAAATGCTTGTGTAAGTATGTGTGTGTGTGTGTGTGTGTGTGTGTGTGTGTGTGTAAATATATATCTGATATATTTATCTGCTGTGGCCTCTTCTAGATATATTCATTCTTTTTTTATTTTTTAAATCTTAGATTTGTCTGGAATTTCAGGCACAACACTACCACAGATATGCACTAAGTCTAATAATTTTGGATAGCTCAACACTCAGCAGACTTTTATGACATTATTTTCTGCTTTTAGATTGCATTTCAATGCATCAGCTGTTCTGCCCAATTTTTTCTCCTTTAAGAGATCTCTCCTGGGGTCCTCTGAGCACTCCAATATGGTTAGGCTACCCTTTGTGCCCGATTATAGCTATGACCTGGAATCATCTTGGGATTCCCTTTATCTCTTTCCTGTGTTCACTGTTCTCTATCTCTTGGTTTATTTCCCCAGGATGAGTGTTGAGGGTTATATAGAAGAGTGGTGGTATGATAAGTGATTTTGGAAAGATAACAAAAAGCCAGATTGTGAACAGCTTTGTATGCATGATAAGGGTTCAAACATAATCATATTTGCTATTGGAGAAGATGACTGTACCCATGACTTGTGAAATAGATGGAAGAAAGCAAAGTTATAGTAATTCAGAAAAAATATAATGGTGCATCAGAATATAAGTTAACGTTAGTGGAGGTATCACTATCAACAATAATTGGGGATTAATTGGACATGAGAGGAAGGAGAAGTAAGGAACATGCTCAGGTTTTTAAGTTTGGTCTTTAATTGATGATCCGTAGAGGGCAAGGATCATGTTTAGGGTAAATTCTGAGTTTAGTGTTGGATGTACATTTCAAAGTATTGCAATATACCCTTTACCCACCTTTAGCAAATGTTACCTCTTTATCATGCTTGATTTATAGTTTCTTTCTTTTACTGTGTGTGTATGCTTGTGTGCGGCCAAAATGAGAAGAAGTTGCAGACCTAAAGCGCCTGTATTTGTTTTTGTTTTTGTTTTCTTTTGGAAGCTCCTTTACTTGTAATTACCTCACTGAATATTTGCTAAAAACAAGCCATGGATTTAAAAAGAAGTTAACATTTACTTAACATCATTAACTCATCTACAAACCTTACTCAGATTTTGCAGCCATCCCAGTAACATGCTTTGATGTGAAACAAAGTTGCCAGATCTTGAATTGAGGTCAGTTATCATGACTTTCTATCTCCTGTGTTCAGAATAGTTTTTTAGTCTAAGGCTAGTGGATCTTTGAGTGGTTTTAGAATTTTGTGTTTGTATGTGTAGCAGGTGGTGTCAGTGTAGGAAACAGATTTGTAATTGTAGTCCTTGGGCCCGGGGTTTAATGAATGGGAATTGACCGAAGAAATGGGCTTTCTACTGTATAATGCTGGAAAGGTGGAAACAGATATATTTCTCAAAGATCCCTTAGTGTTGATTCATTTTTTAACTCCAGGTGATGAATTGGCTTGATTATTTCATTCAGGACCTAGGTGAGACTCATGTATGGGTCTAGATGCATAAGTATATCTCCATCCTTAAATAATTGACTATGTAAATTCTTCCTGCTTGGCAACCTAGCACCCAGTGTAAAAAGACCATGGCATGGCCAGAAAATCGAACTGCTTACATTTGCTTTGGACATAACAGTGTCACTGTTAGGTGTTTGTTTCTCTTCAGGACTGTTGGGAGCTTCCCCTCTTGCTCTGTGGCCATCTTGCTAACAATACTGTTGTATATTCCTGCCTGCCTATATTCGTTAACTCTGTGTGAGTATGTGTATGTGTGTACATTTTCCTTTTGCATATCAATAGACACCTCAAACGATGTACAACCTGTTAGAAGGGAAAATCATGCTAATATTAGTCAGTATGTATTCCTGTGTGTTGTATTATGCCTTTAGTTACAGAATGTTACAGGAATATAGGTTTTTCTTGTGGGTATTTTTATATCTGTAGGGTGCAGATGTGTAGACTGGAGATACCCTTTTCTGTAGACACAGGTTTGTGCAGACGTTCATGTGTACATGCAGTTGTGACTTCAGGTTTTCTGGTTATTTATTGCACACTTCCTGTTGGGTCATTGAGTGGTTAAGAGGCAGGCTTTGTTGTCCCACTGGCCTTGATTTCAATTCAACTTTTTCAAGTGGTTAGCTTTTCAAGATTCATTTTCCTCTTTAAGATAGGGGTAACTTTGGGGCACCTGGGTGGCTCAGTAGGTTAAACGTCTGCCTTTGGCTAAGGTCATGGCCCCGGGGTCCTGTGATTGAGCCTCCTAATGAGCCCCGCATCGGACTCCCTGCTGGATGGGGAGTCTGCTTCTCTCTCTTCCTCTGCCCCTCCCTCTCCCTCCACTCAGGCGCTACTCTCTCTCTGTCTCTCAAATAGGTGAATAAACTCTTTTTTTTTTTAATTTAATTTTTATTTTTTTTTTAAAGATTTTATTTATTTGAGAGAGAGAAACACAGCCAGAGAGGGAACACAAGCAGGGGGAGTGAGAGAGGGAGAAGCAGGCTTCCCACCGAGCAGGGAGCCCGATGTGGGACTCGATCCCGGGTCTCCAGGATCATGACCTGAGCCGAAGGCAGTCGCTTAACCAACTGAGCCACCCAGGCGCCACCGATGAATAAACTCTTTTAAAAAGAATAGGGATAAGGGTGCCTGGGTGGCTCAGAGGGTTTAGCCTCTGCGTTCGGCTCAGGTCATGATCTCAGGGTCATGGGATCAATTCCCACCTTGGGCTCTCTGCTCAGCAGGGAGCCTGCTTCCCCCTCTCTCTCTGCCTGCCTCTCTGCCTATTTGTTATCTCTCTCTCTGTCAAATAAATAAATAAAATCTTAAAAAAAAAGAGTAGGGATAATAACAGCAACTTGTTACACCTACTTTTCAGGTTTAAATGAGAGAATACATATTAAAATTTTAGTATATTTTCCAGGGCAAATTAAGAATGCAAAAACAGTAGCTGGTATTTTATTTTATTTTTTTACTATCTTTAGTTATTGCACACTACTGATTGACTCTGATAGTTGACTGCTCTATTCATTTCATGTTTTCTCAAAAAATATTTTAATTTCTTCCACAGGATTTTGTCTCTACAATTATTCGTTTACTTGACAGCCCCTCAACTTCCATTAGAGCGAAAGCCTTCCTCGTTCTTTTATATATTTTGGTCCATAACCGTGAGATGCTGCTGCTCAGCTGCCAAGCAAGGTATGATTTTCTCTGATATGGTTTCGTCAATAACATCAATTTGGAAGCTGTTTTATTACTAGTATTTCTTGGCCTCTGTGTACTTAATATTGAAATTTTTCCCCTAGACGTTTCTAAGGGTTTAATTTTTCACATACAGCCTCAGCTGGGATATCAGAGGCCTGAGAGAAGACCTCTGGAGCTGAAGCAGGGTGGTGGGCAAGTGCCATGGTTCCTACATGTGAGGACGTCCAAGGCAGGGTGTGAAAGTTCGTTCTGGTTTGCATCTTTGGGAGGCATTCCTGACTGGTGCTTTGGTCATTCCCTTCTGTAAGATTCTGGAATGAGCAGCTGGAAGCCCAGTGAAACAGACTGTTGAAGTGTAGAGGAAGAGGCGGAGCAGGGAGAAGTTTCTGGACAGGACCTAGACTGGGCAGTTCTCACTCTCCCTGGGTTCCACCGTCTTCCTCTGAGAGGAGAAGCTGTTCTTCACACCTCAGATTCCCTTCGTTCCCTGACGCTCTCTGATCAGCATCTGGACTGTCTGGTGCATGTGGAATTCCAACCCAGAGGAACCTTGAATATGTGGTTGAATGTCTATTTCCTGATCTAGCTTGTTACTCATTGTAGAATACTGACGACACCCTAGAATTGCTGAGATCGAACTACATTAGAGATTGGAAAACTTTTCCCTGTAAATAGAGAGTAACTATTTTGGGATTTATGGGTTCAGAGGCAAAACAGTGGCTATTTATATTTATGTAATGAGAAAAAACAAGTTTCCACATATTTTTTATTGATGAATGTGTAACAAGAGAGAAAACAAATATCCACAGATTTTTAAATTGACAGTAAAAATATACTAAGAAATGAATACAATTTTTTTTTTTTTTTGGTGGTGCTGGTCTAGAAATAAGAAGAACAGAATTCTTTTTCTGAGGGAGAGATAATATTTTGCCTAATTTGGGGTCAAAATGAGTGTCTTCCTCATCAGATCAGTTGTAAATGTCTATGTTAGTGCTGATTGCTAGCTTGATTTTATGTGTCTTGTCTTTGAAAATGTCCTTTCTTATAGATAAGTAATGTCACATACCAATATTAATTCATGAGTAGATGATTTTAATTGAGCATATTCATCACTTGGAAGGCGTATGTAGGGTTCTAGTAGAGTCTTCCTTGGTAACCGCCTTGTAGCATGCCCTTATTCTGCAGGTACTAGGTGAAGGGTATGTTGAAGCTCCTACAGAGCCTCCTTTCTTTCCACGTCTCAGGGATTATTGTCCAGCTTTGTTTTACATCCAGTGTCTTGAAAACTGATGTTTCATATACTTCTGTTTTGTAGTTGTGTTGTTTAAAAACTTCTTATTTGAATTTAATTTAGTGAACATATATGTATTACTAGTTTCAGAGGTAGATTTTAGTGTTTTATCAGTTGCGTATAACACCCAGTGCTCCTTACATCACGTGCCCTCCGTAATGCCCCTCCCCCAGTGACCTCATCCCCTCACCCACCTCCCCTCCAGCAGCCCTGAGTTTGTTTCTTGGTTAAGAGTCTCATATGTTTTGCCTCCCTCTCTGTTTTAATCTTATTTTTCCTTCCCTTTCCCTATGTTCATCTGTTTTGTTTCTTAAATTTGCCATATGAGTGAGATTATATGGTATTTGTCTCTCTCTGATTTCACTTAGCATAATGTCCTCTAGTTCCATCCACATTGTTGTAAATGGCAAGATTTCATTCTTTTTGATGGCTGAGTAATATTCCATTGTATATATTTACCACATCTTCTTTTTTCCCCGATGCTGAGTGGTGTGGAGAACTTTCTCATGTGTCTGTTAGCCATTTGCATGTTTTCTTTGAAGAAATGTCTCGTCATGTCTTCTTCCCATTTCTTGACTGGATTTTTGGTCTTTTGGGCATTGAGCTTGATAAGTTCTTTATAGATTTTGGAAACAGCCCTTTATCTGATATGTCATTTGTAAATAATCTTCTCCCATTCTGTTGGCTGTCTTTTGGTTTTGTTGACTGTTTCCTTTGCTGTACAAAAGCTTTTTTTTTTTTTAATATTTTATTTATTTATTTGACAGAGAGAGAGATCACAAGTAGGCAGAGAGGCAGGCAGAGAGAGAGGAGGAAACAGGCTCCTTGCTGAGCAGAGAGCCCAATGTGGGCCTTGATCCCAGGACCCTGAGATCATGACCTGAGCTGAAGGCAGAGGCTTTAACCCACTGAGCCACTCAGGTGCCCTGTGCAAAAGCTTTTTATCCTGATTAAGTCCCAATCATTCATTTTAGTTTTTGTTTCCCTTGCCTTCGGAGATGTTTCTAGCAAGAGGTTGCTGTGGCTGAGGCGGAAAAGGTTACTGCTTGTGTTCACCTCTAGGAATTTGATGGATTCCTGTGTCACATTTAGGTCTTTAATCTGTTTTGAATTTATTTTTGTGTATGGTGTAAGGAAATGGTCTAATTTCATTCTTCTGCATGTGGCTGTTGTTTTCCCAACACCATTTGTTGAAGAGACTGTCTTTTTTCAATTGGATATTCTTTCTGGCTTCTCGAAGATTAGTTGACCATATGGTTGAAGGTCCATTTCTAGGTTCTCTGTTTTGTTCCATTGATCTATGTATCTGTTTTTATGCCAGTACTATATTGTCCTGATTACAGCATATTTTATAGTTGTTTCAAATGGAAGCATGCATCCTGTCCCTTAGTCCATTAGAGCTGGAAGCAGGGTTCTTATCTATTTGTAAAGGCCTCTCACCACTGTACTCTGTGTGTCTACCATCATTTTCACCAGGACAAATAATATAGTTTCTCAGCATATGTTTTTACATCATTTCTTGAACTCATAATCTGGTCTCCATGTAGCACGTAGAGAGTCTCTTACACTGTGTGAATTGGCTTTACTTTCTTCCCCACTCCAGACTCTTCTAATAACATCGTGTTATGCTGAAATGATAGTCTTGGCCTCTTCTGTCCTGCTTCACCTGGTCCTTGCCCGCCTCTCAGCCCATGTCTCCTATGACTCTTCTTGGCTTTTGCTCCATTCCTACCAGATAGTTTTTCTTCTTGCTTTTTGAACACAGTGAGCCTACTAGACTTGCTTCAGGACCTTTCTCAGGTGCTGTTCCTTATGGCCATAATGCTCTTCCCCCAGATGTTTTCATAGCTGGCTTCCTCAGGTCATTCAGATCTCTTTTTATGAGAGCCACTCTTACCATCCTGTCTCAAATCCCCCTCTCAACCCCAACTGCAGAAATTCTTTAATTGAAAAGAACTAAAGCATTTAGACGATCAGAGCATGATCTCTTTGCCCCCCCCCCCGAAATTGTTATGATTTCTGTGCAACTGAATGACTATTAGAGAGTTTAGTGGTGTTGGGAAGATGGTGGTCTGAATGCAGGCCCTGACCCCGACTTCCACCCTTCTGACCCTCTGGAGAACAACAGTGAGCAGGGTGCATGTAGAAAAGTAGACTAGAAGATGAGGACAGGCTCTGTTCTTCCTGTGCTGTGTGGCAGAGTTGATTCACTAGCCTGTACTCCTTGTGAATAGCAGTTCCTGGGGCTTTGGCCGGGTCCAAAACAAAGATGCTTTCTCTGTGTGGTTGTTGAGGCCAGCATGCCTGTGCCTAGGAGAGTGGGAACAGGACCAATCCTGCCCCTGGTCGGTGAGGCTGCAGGCAGATGACCTCATTTCCTTGTACTTGAAGAGAGCAGCTCCCTCTCACCTCCTGCTTCTTTGCCACAACCTGTCCCGGTCAGGTGCCGAGCCGGTGAAGTTGTGAGTGAGCACATCTATCGATTTGTCGTGCTCCATTGACAGAGACACTGTACCTGCAGGAGGAGGGAAAAGAACAGGCAGCTCTCACTGGGGCAGAATGAATGGACTCGACAGAATTTTAACAAACAAGTAATGAAAACTCTGTGGAGAGGCAGTTTTTTGAAATTTAGCAGAGCATGGCCTCTGCTGGGGATGGTGTTACGGCTTTGAAAGGCCCTGTGAAAGAACACACTTTACCACACCGAGCTGATGCCTGAGGCCTGGGCAATTCATGTGAAAATGATAGGAAGGATGGAGTGAAGTTCCATGTCCCAAGTGCCAGGGGGAAGAAAGGAGCCGATGGAGAATTTCTAGCTGAAGAAATGTTAGCAGTCATCTTCTGCTCGAACATGCTGTCTTCTGATACTGTCCAGAGCTGCAAGCAAAGGAATGAGAAAGTCAGAAAACTACAAAGGTGGAAGGGAAAGGTGGCTGAAGCCGAGGAGCACTGCCACCTCATGTTTGGGTTCTGGAAGCTGGAGAGCTGACAGACGAATGCTTGCTCATTTAGCAGCATGGAGACTGCTAATGGAGATTGCGGAGATCGCTTTTTGTCTGCAAGGGAAAGCCATGAGGAGACCTGATGACTGTGCATCAGAACCCTGGAAAGGTTGGGGATTAGCGGTGCCTGCTACATTTGATGGTGGTCATGGGGGGGTGACTCAAGGCAGGATTGATGGGGAATCTGCATGGAGGGTTGATCCCCACCCTCCTCCTTCAACAGACGCATCCAGGAGGCTCCGCCTCTTCTGCTGCAGCAGGAGACTTGAAATGCATTCTGGGTAGTGTGAACTGGAAGTGCTACTGTTTGGGTATTTTCACATATACATAAGAGGGAGATGAGGTTGTTGTGAGGAATCTGAGGATTGTCCTCAAGTCTACCTACTCTGAGGGGTGAGGCCGTCCACTCCCTTTTCTACTGCACTCGTAGACAGTTGGAAGCCTGGTGTATACTGTTGGCCAGAATCTGGAGTTCATCTCTGGGAAGCTGACCGAATCCTGGTAAAAGCCCCCCGGGGGCTGCCGTTTGGATGCCCCCTTCTGCGGTTAGTGACACCTGCCGAGTATTCATGGAGTGGGGTCTGTCCGCCCGAGGCCCTGCTCCTGCTCAAACACCTCCCAACAATACTCCATTTAAAAATCTAAACGGACCCCAAGAATTACCAGGTATTTTTTTTTTTTAATATTTTATTTATTTGACAGAGAGAAACACAGCCAGAGAGGAGACACAAGCAGGGGGAGTGAGAGAGGGAGAAGCAGGCTTCCTGCCGAGCAGGGAGCCCGATGTGGGGCTTGATCCCGGGTTTCTGGGATCATGAACTGAGCCGAAGGCAGTCGCTGAACCAACTGAGCCCCCCAGGCGCCCCAAGAATTACCAGGTATTTTAGGGAAGCCTCTAACATGGGATACAGAGGGCACAAGTTTCCAACACATAAAAGAGATGTGGCAGAAACAGGTGAAAGTTATGAACAGACACTGCATGGAGAAAGGAATGAGGAGGCCCTTTAAGCCTACAATAAACGTGAAAGCTTCCTCGTCAGAAGAACACAATCCTCTCTTCCCCATTCTAAGCGAAACCAGCAGAGACAGTGTTTCTCACTCAGTGCACTGGCCGGGTCTGAAAATGTATTCTCTTGCTGAGGCTATGGGAAAACCAGCTTTCCTCTTTGGATATGTTTTTATTGATTGTTTTGGATGTAAGTCACATTTGTCTTATGCTTTAGGTTTTTAGGTTTTTTTTTTTTTTTTTTAATTTACTTAGCCAACATGTAGTATATCATCAGATTTTGATGTAGTGTTCACTGATTCATTCGTTGTGTTTAACACCCAGTGCTCATCAGATCATGGGTCCTCCTTGATATCCATCACCCAGTACCCCCATCTCCCCACCCCCTCCCTTCTATAACCCTCAGTTTGTTTCCCAGAGTCAAGAATTTGTAATGGTTTGTTTCCTTCTCTGATTTCTTCCTATTCAGTTTTCCCTCCCTTCCCCTGTGGTCCTCTGTACTACTCCTTCTCTTCCACATATGAGTGAAACTATATGATAATTGTCTTTCTCTGAATGACTTATTTCACTTAGCGTACTACTCTCCAGTTCCATTCATGTCTATGTAAATGCTGGGTAGTCATCCTTTCTGATGGTTGAGTAACATTCTCTTGTATATATGAACCACATCTTCTTTTCCTTTCATCTGTTGAAAGACAGCTCTTTCCACAGTTAGACTGTGGTGGCCATTGCTGCTATGAATATTGGGGTGCAGGTGGCCCTTCTTTTCGTTGCATCTGTATTTTTGTGAAAAATACCCAGTAGTGCAATTGCTTGGCTGTAGGGTGGCTCTATTTTTAACTTTTTGAGGAACTGCATACTGTTTTCCAGAGTGGCTGCACCAGCTTGCGTTCCCACCGGCAATGCACGAAGGGTCCCCCTTTTCCGCATCCTCACCAATATTTGTTGCTCCCTGTCTTGTGAATTTTAGCCATTCTGACTGGGATAAGGTGGTATCTCATTGTGGTTTTGATTTGTGTTTCCCTGATGAGTGATGTGGGGCATTTTTTCATGTGTCTGTTGGCCGTTTGTTATCTTCTTTGAAACCAGCCTTCTCAGATTTTGCTGATGGGATGTAAAATATTATAGTTACTATGAAGAGGAATTTGACAATATCTAGAAAAATTGCATGTTTTCACCCTTTCGCCCAGCCATTTCACTTCTAGGCAGTAGCATCTGGAAAGTTGTTATTAGCAAAGAAGTGAATGACACATCCACTAGGCATTGCTTGTTATAGCAAAAGACAATAAAAATATGCATCAGCAGGATACTGGCTAGAGAACAGTGGGCAGCCTTGTGTGAGTTTTATATTCCTCCTGTAACAAGTAACCTCAAACACCGTGGTTTAAGATGATGCACATTATGAATCTAACCATTCCCATGGGTTGGGAGTCAGGGCTCTGTGTAGCGGGACCCTCTGCTCGTGTCTCACATGCTTGAAGGGACGCTGTTGGTTGGTACTGCAGTCTTCATCTGAGTCTTTGCTAATTGTTGGGTCCTCTTCTAAGCTCACTCATTGTTGGTGGCTTTATTTCCTTGCAGCTGTAGGACTGAAGTCCCCATTTCCTTGCTGGCTTTTGGCTGGGGATAACTCAGTGTCTAGAGACTGACCTTCCTCTCCATCCCCAGTTCCCAGTGGGGCTGTTTGCTTTCTTCCTGGTGGCCAGCAGGGGGATGACTTATTCCCTGAATCCCCTCCTCCCTCCTCAAATGTCCTTGACCTCTGTCTTCTGCGGCCAGCCACAGCTAACTGCTTTTACAGGCTTCACCTGTTTGGGTAGGGTCCTGCAGATAATCTACTTATTTTTAGCTCAATTGAATTGGGACTTTAATTGCCTCTTCAAATTCTCTTCAGGTAGTGACTGCATTAGTGTTTGATTTGAGGGGGCGGGGAATCCTGGGAAAGGCACCTCTTTCAGATCAGCCAACCACAGTCTCCACAGTGGAGGACTAGGCCGCTCTGGAAAGGACCAGGAGGCTCTAGGTACACAAGCATGGAGTGGCCTCCAAGATTTGTTATTATCCTGAAAACAAGCAAGGTGCAGAACAGTATTTATGCTATACTGCTTTTTGTATAAGCAAGATGGTGAAAACAGAAAAGGTATACACAGTAACTAATTTTTCAAAAAGAATGGAAGGATAAATGAAAAATTAACAAAAAAATAATAATTTACATAGGAAGGAAGAGAATAGGGAATGGGACGGGGATCAAAGCTGTACTTCTCTGAATGTAAATAGTTTATGACTTAGATGTAAAAACCATAAAATTAAATGAAAATGATAAAATGAATGTAGTGTGTAAAAATGGGAAAAATAACCTGGTATCAACTTTGTGGTATAACTCCCCAGAGAAGAGATAGAAACATGTTTTTAAATCACAGTACTCGGCAGTATATTTCTATTGGGATGTATTTTAGGGACCAAAAAAACCCATTAAGAAACCTAAAGCTATATTGTGTTCTTGTTGGTGTGAGTAGTTGTATTTCTGGCTTGAAACTGTTGTATATACAGATATGTATTGGGAGAAAAAGCTAATAATTATGCCAACTGTAATAGGAACCAAGGATTTCCAGCATGAGAGAAAACAGAATTATGAAATAAAAAGTAAAATCCCGTCACCGGTAATTGAAATCAAAATTATTAGGATGAACTGATTAGTCTCTTAATTTTTGTTTGATCTGATTTAGTCTATTTTGAAAGAAATTACTTATTTTGTAGTTTTTTTATTTTTTATTTTTATTTTTTTATTTTATAGTTTAATCTACTAACAATCCAACGCAAATTTTCATCCCTAAATGCTGTTTTCCACTAAAAGGAACCATGCCTCTTGTGCACGCTGCCTTCGTGGTAGGCAAAGCTACATATTCATGCAGGAAATAAGCAAAATAGAGCCCGGGACTTGTCAATCCCTAAAGGAAGTTAATTCCCAGAAACTGCTAAGGTCACATCAAAAGAACATAAGATTCACCACGAAGGAGCTTCTTCTGACCCAAGATGTCATTTTGAGCATTAAAAAGAATAATGACTACAATATATTAAAATATCAGGGTAAAACATTTTTGAGGTAATTATTATAATTAAAAAAATTAACTCTTATTAGGATAGGTGACATTAAACTGAAAATTTTTCATTCAGGGGCCAAAATCAGTATTTAGCTAGCATGTAACAGACTTTAATTCAGAATAATCAACAGTTGATCTGGCAAAGTTTTTCTTTATAGAAGTCTCCTAGCTAAGCAGTGTAGGAGAAATGATAGAATTAGGAAATCTCCATTTTGCAATTCTTCAACTCATTAATTAACTTAAAAAATGAACATTTGTATAAATCTTTGGATATATGCTTTAACATTTCTTTTGGGTAACTTTCTAGAAGTGAAATTGCCAGGTCTTATGGTAGGTCTCATATTTTTAAGAAAAGACAAGCTATTTTTCAAAGTAGTACCATTTTACATTTTCCCTCACAGTGTGTAGGAATTGCAATTTTTCTACATCTTTACCAACTCCCTATGACTAGTGTTTTTTAATGTTACCATTCAACCAGGTGTGTCATTCTGTCTCCCTGTGGCTTAAATTTGCATTTCCCTAATGACTTAGGATTTAGAACATCTTTTCATGTACCTGTTTGTCATTTGTGTATCTTCCTCGTTGAACCATCTATGCATAGCTGCTTCTTTTTTATAAAGAAGGTTTTATAAAGGGTTGTTGGTGAGTTTTCAGAATTTTAAAATATATATTTATGATAGATGTTATTTATCAGATGTGTGACTTGCAAATCTTGTCTCTCAGTCAGTGTCCTGTTTGTTTAATCTTTTTAATTAAGAGTGTCTTTCAAAGAGTAGAAATGTCCAAATGTAAATGGGTAAACTGGCTTCTTCATACAAGGGAATCCTTACTTTGCAATAACTACGTAGCAATAAATAGTTTTTAGGACTGAAAAGTTTCATCCTACTTATAAGCTAATGAGTGAACCTGCTGGTTTTAGTAGATGCAGGCTGAAGACACAGACTCCTGGGTCAGAGATGGGAGTTATTACTGCAGGGCACAGTGGACAGCATGAGGGTCATGTTTGAGTTGGTTCCCCTGACTCCCAGGTCCCACGTAGAGGGCACGACACACAAGCAGGCCCAGGTGGGTGCTGCGCTCATGGTGAGAGGGTTTGCGGCATTGCTGAGGAGCTCCGTGATTAGGAAACCCCCATTTTATGAGGGCTGCTTGGAAACCTGCCCAACTTTTACCTACAGAAGGAGACATTATCTTCATTATCCGGTTTGGAAAATAAATCTGCCCTGGGTGGAGGTCAGCATCCTTTCCTCTCTCCATCCCTCTTTCCTTTCTCTCTCTCTTTTTCTCTAGTTTTTGAGTGTAATACTGGCCTTATAGAGTGAGTTGGCATATGTTCCTTCCTCCTCTGTTTTCTGGAAGAAATTGTAAAAAATTTGTGTTAAGTTCTCTTTAAATGTTTGGCCGAATGCTCCAGTGGATTCATCTGGGACTTGAGATATATTTGTTTTTTGTTGGAGCATTTTACCCAAACCCAATTTTTTTAATCATTGCAGGGCCATTCAGATTATTAATTTTGTCTTCATCAAATTTTGGTAACTTGCTATTTTTGAAGAATTAGCCCATTTCTTCTGTGTTGTTGAGTTTATGAGAATAAAGGTTTTTTTTTGGTATTATTATTTTTTATCTGCCAAAGGATCTGTAGTGATATCCCTTTTATTTCTTTTTTTTTTTTTTGTGATATCCCTTTTCATTCCTGATATTGGTAATTTGTGCCTCCTTTTTTTGCCCAGTTGTGTTAGAAATTTATCAATTTTTTAAAAAGTAGCTTTTTCATTAATTATCTTTTATTGTTTTTCTGTTTTCAGTGTCATTACTTCTCTGATGTTTATCAGTTTTTTCCTTATTGTTTGGGCTTGTTTTGCTCTTTTTTTTAAAAAGTAAAAACAGATAATTGATTTGAGACCTTTCTCTATAAAAGTTCTCATGTAGATTGAGTATTTTAAGTCCTCTTTACAGCAACACTTTTCCTACTTTTGTATATATTTTATGTTGTTCTTAGAAATTTCTTTCCTTCAGTTCTATGCATCTTTATTCCCTTTAAAACCTCCTCTTTGATCCATGGATTATTTAGAAATGTGTTAATGTTCACATACTAAGAGATTTTCTGTTGTCATTTTGTTACTGATTTCTAGTTGGATTTTGTTATGGTGAAAGAAGGTAGTCTGTGTGATTTCAGTTCTTAAAAATTATTGAGATTTATGGTTTAGTAAATGGTTTATCTTAATGCTTGAAAAGGATGTGAATTCTGTTACTTGTTGGGTGGAGTGTTCTTTCTGCATCAGTTGGATTCTGTTTCATCGTGTTGTTTACATAATTTGTACTCTTACAGCCTTTATTTTTAGTATTTTTGGCAATTACTGAAAGTAGGATAATGAAGTCTGCCCATTTCAATTGTGGATTTGTCTATTTCACTTTTCAGCTCTAACAATTTTCATTTTTATTTTTTATTTTATTTTTTAAATTTAAATTAGCCAAGGAATAGTACATCATTAGTTTTTTATATAAAAAAGGGCTCAACATTAGCCCTCTTTAATTCTCATCACCCAGCTACTCCATCCCCCTACTCACCTCCCTTTCCCTCCATTTGTTTCCCAGAGTCAGGAGTCTCACATGGTTTGGCTCCTCTCTGTTTTCTTCCCTGTTTTCCCTTCCTTCTCTATTGTCCTCTGCACTATTCCTTGTGTTCCATATATGAGTGAAGCCATGTGATAATTGTGTTTCTCTGATTGACTTACTTTACTTAGTGTAATACTCTCTGGTTTCATCGCTGTTGATGTAAGTGGTAGGTATTCATCCTTTGTGACGGCTGAGTAACATTCCATTGTATGCATGAACCACATCTCCTTCCACAGTTTGGCTATTGTGGACATTGCTGGTATCAACATTGAGGTGCAGGTGCCCCTTCTTTTCACTACATCTGTAACAGTTTTTCCTTCATATATTTGGAGGCTCCGTTGTTTAGTGCATACATGTTTACGGTTATTATGTCTTCCTGGTAGACAGATGATTTTATCATTATTTAAGTTCCTCTTTGTCTCTGATAGTTTTCTTTTCTGTGATATCTACTTCATTTAGGGTCAGTAAAGCCACTTTTGCTTTATTTAGTTGGACCACCACATATACCTCTAGTTTGACCCATTCAGGTGTTCTTCCTTACTGTTTCGGTTTTGTCCAGTCCCAGACCAGCACAATAATGTGACTATTACAATAAAGTAAGTCGAATGAATGTTTTTATTTCCCAGTGCATATAAACGTCATGTTTAAGCTATCCTGTGGTCTGTTAAGTGTGAAGTAGCATAATGTCTTTAAAAAATGTACATACTTTAATTTAAAAAAATACCTTAGTGCAAAAAAAATGTTAAGCATCACCTGAATTTTCAGTGAGCTATAATTTTATTTTATTTTCTTGCTCTTGGAAGGTCTTTACCTCGATGTTGATGGCCACGGAGTGATCAGGGTGGTAGTTGCTGAAGGTCGAGGTGGTTATAGCAATCTCCAAAGTAATCCAACTGTGAGATTTGCCTTACTGATGGACTCTTCCTTTCATGAATGATTTCTCTGTAGCATGTTCTGTTGCTTGATAGCATTTTACCCAAGTAGAACTATCCTCAAAATTGGAGTCAGTTTTCCCAAACCCTGCTGTTATTTTATCAACTAAGTTTATGTAATATTCTAAATGCGTTGTTGTGATTTCAACAGTCTTCACAGCGTTTTTATCAGAAGTAGATGCCCTCTCAAGAAATTGCTCTATTTGGGGGCGCCTGGGTGGCTTAGTCAATTAAGCCGTTGCCTTTGGCTCATGTCATGTGCCCAGGGTCCTGGGATCGAGTCCCACATTGGGCTCCATGCTCAGCGGAGAGCCTGCTTCTCCCTCTCCCTCTGCCTACTGCTCCCTCTACTTGTGCGTTCTCTCTTGCTTTCAAATAAATAAAATCTTAAAAAAAAAAAGAGAAATTGCTTTGCTTATCCGTAAGAAGCAACTTCTTATCTGTTAAAGTTTTATCATGAGCTTGCAGCAACTCAAATATAATAAATAATGTGGAAAAGCTTGAAATATTTCAAGAATTACCAAAAAGGACAGAGACATAAGTGAGCAATTGCTATTGGAAAAATGGCATCAGTAGACTTGGTCCATGCGGAGTTGCCAAACCTTCAGTTGATAAAAAATGTAGTATCTGCAAAGCTCAGTAAAATAAAGTGTTTTGTGATTGTTCTACAGCTCATGAGACTCTTTTTTTTTTTCTTTAGAGCGGGAGGAGGAGGGGGAGAGGGAGAATAGAGAATCTTAAACAGGTTCCACATCCAACATGGAGCTCCGTCTCACAGCCCTATCATGACCTGAGCTGAAATCAAGAGTTGGATGTTTAGCTGACTGAGCCACCCAGGAGCCCTGCTGGTTTTTTATTTTTATTATTTTTTTTAAAACAGGTTTTCAGATTTTGTAAGTAAAATTAATCTGCTTATAATTCACCGATTATGTTCTCTCCCACCTGCATTCTATTATTGAGCCCATTCTAGTGAGTATTTTATATTGGTTATTGTATTTTTCAGTCCTATATTTTTTCTTTTTTTTCAGTTCTATATTTTATAATTTTTTTATAACCTTTATTTTCTTTGAAATTTTCAGTTCTTTCATTGGTTTTTAAGAGAATTTGAAACATTTCTGTTATGGCAGTTTTAAAATTCTTATGAGCTCATTCTAGTATCTGATTCATATTGGTGTTAGGATGTGTTGATTGTCTTTTTGTTTCCAGTTGTGATATTCCTGGTTCTTGCTACCATTAATGATTTTTGATTGTGTGTTGGACATTTTGCCTATTAGGAGACTCTGTGTCTTCATCTTAACTCTGTATCATTAAATCTTGCTGCTTGTTAAGAAATGGAGGTTCAGCTCAACATTGGACCCCACTGACACTGAGCTGATTGGGGAATCAGATTGCTGCTTGCTTCTGCTGGTTGGCAATGGAAGAACAGCTCTGGCTCAGATAATCTGACACCCTCCTCTCTGGGAAGCTGGAGAGTGCCTTGCTTTGGCGGGGAGTAGAGCATCAGTTCTGCTCAGCTCACGGACTCTGTGCCCGGGGTGGGGAGGTGGCTGGTGGGATCAGATCACTGCCACATGCTCCCACCGGCCAAGGGTGGAAGATCAGCAGCCTGATGGCCTTGTCCGCACCTCCCAGGAATGGAATGAGAGTGGGCCACCTGCTGTTTGGGGCGGCCCACTGCCTGACTCCGCTGAACTGAGGAGAGAGGGGCTGTATGCAGTTTTCCGTTGGTGTTTTGCCAAAGTAGGACAGTAGGCGCACAAAAATTTCCCCCATGCTATCTCTTTACTGGTGTTTTGTCTAAGGGCAGCAGACCTCTTCTTTTTGGGTATAGTTGTTCGATGGCAGCTTCAGCAGCATCCTTTTCTGCCTACATGAGTGGCAATAAGGAAACCGAGGAGACTCACGGCCGTGCTGTTCCCTAATTCCTTTATTCTCCAGGCAGCTTGGCTCCTTTCTTCCATATTGTAGAGTCATCTTAATGCTTGCTCTTTATATCATGTCCAAGCAGGTTTAGTTAGAAGAGGGAATATTGGGGAGGAATGGGGCATAGTTCCATCTTGGCATAACCGGAAACCTAAAGTCACTTTTAAGTGATGCCCATGGAAATACAAAGTGGCGCATCTTTTTGAAAAGTAATTTAAAAACATCTATGACTTAACAATACACATCACTTTGTTTCTAACAGACCTGCATTTAGTGTTAGAAGTAGAAGTTTGAATTATCTAGGATGTATGCCTGCGGGTGTCCAATGCAGTAGCATTGTTTCCAGTGGTTAATATCTGGAAATACCCTTACTGCCCATTGATATTGAAATGATGGTAAAGCTATAATAAGAGTAAGGGATTCATTTCATTAACTTGGAGGTATGTTTATTACATATAGATAAGTGGCAAAATGAAAGGGCAGAGCCACATATAATGAAGTTATTTTTATTAAACAAATAAAAGTGGCTAAAACTCTTCTATTTGTATAAAAGTTTATTTTTAAAAAAGCCACTGAAGGATAATACCACCTTGGTATTATCAG
This sequence comes from Spilogale gracilis, assembly GCA_004023965.1. Classification (NCBI taxonomy): domain Eukaryota; kingdom Metazoa; phylum Chordata; class Mammalia; order Carnivora; family Mephitidae; genus Spilogale; species Spilogale gracilis. The sequence continues at coordinate 15,799 of PITA01001697.1, read as the reverse complement.
AGGAGGGTGGCACTGGGAGATTGTTATTTTTATTCAGGAGATTCTTATTTTTGTTCATTTTTATTTTAGTCTTATTATAATAAGAATATTTCACACTTGTAATGAAAATGTAATTAAGAAAAAATTGTTAGCAATAGACATTAGGTGATTTTTAAGATGAAGGGAATCCTTAAGGCAGTCAAACTCAAATTTGTTTCAACTTTATAGATTTATGAATATGTTTCTCTCAGAAACATAGAGGTGGCCAGTCTAGAGGGTGGAAAATGGTTGGTACTTCTTTTGTGCTTTGCAGCCCAGTATATAACACAAGGTAGGATATAAAGGAAGCAAAAGGAAGCAGACTTCAGGTTAGAGAGACAGATTAAAATCCTCTGTGATGATTTGATATGCAAGATTGTTTCTCCTTCTTTACCTGTCGCCTGAAACTCCACGAGCAGCTAGAATTCTAAACTAACCCTGATGTTGTTCATCTGCCTGAGAGCTGGAAACCTCATATCACGAAAAGCCCACGATAACCTTTGCTACATTATGTAGATATTTTTTCCTGCTTACTGTCATCCCCATTGGCCAAAATTTTATGGATTTAGTATCAGAACATTTTCTATGATGTCACCTTTCAAATCTATCTTGCATGACAGGCAGTGAAATTGAGCTGTCAGGATCAGATAAAAATCACATGATGGCCCCAAAATGTCCACTTATTTTTTCAATGGTTTCATACCCATATTGAATATGACAGCTGATAAAATAGGGTCTTAGTTATCTCTAGAAGTGATAAGCCTTTCAGAGGATGAATAGTCCCATAAGCTCATTGTATAGATTTGCTCTGTGAGCCTGGAATTTCAGTAACTCCTGAGGGATCACATTTTCTTCAAGGTTTTTCCCCTCCCCTTTCCCAAAGAATTAGTATTAATACAGTAAGTAGTGAAATAAAGTAAGAGTCTACTTTGATCTTGGAGGATTTTTTTTTAAGAAACATTTATTCTGGATAAATGGTTAACTGCATGGGAAAGTTTTTTCTCAGCTTACACCATACAAAAGCCAATTCCAGATGGATTAAAGAATCATGTATGGAAAAGGAACAATAAACAGCTGGGAGAGAATATGTTTAAATATGGATAACAAAAGGTTTTTGAGTAGAAAAGCCATAAAAGAAACCGTAAAAGGAAATACTGATGGTTTGACTCTATATAGATTAGAAATTATTTTTTTCATTTTTAAAAATTCAGTTAATTAACATAATGCATTATTGGTTTCAGAGGTAGAGGTCATTGATTCATCCATTTATATAATACCCAGTGCTTATCATATCATGTGCCTGCCTTGATATCCATCACCCAGCCACGCCACCCCTCCCACCTCCTTACCCTTCAGCACCTTTCAGTTTGTTCCTATGATTAATAGTCTCTGATGGTTTGTTGCCCTCTGTGGTTTCATCTCATTTTATTTTTTCCTCTCTTCCCCTATGATCCTCTGTTTTGATTCTTAAATTCCATGTATCAGTGAGATCATATGATAATTGTCTTTCTCTGATTGACTTATTTCACTTGAGTAATATTCCATCGTGTGTGTGTTTGTGTGTGTGTGTGTGTGTGTGAGTGTGTGTGTACATACACACATCTTTATCCATTCATCAATCAGTGGGCATCTGGGCTCTTTCCATAGTTTGGCTATTGTGGACATTGCTCCTGTAAACTTTGGGGTGCAGGTGTCCCTTCGGATCACTGCATTTGTCTCTTTTGGGTAAATACTCAGTAGTGCACTTGCTGGCCTATAGGACATAGATTAGACACTTTTATGTACCCCCCAAAATTATAAATGACATTTCATGCTAACAAAATCTGTACATTTTTGCATCATGCATAACAAAGAGTTAACCTATATTCTATAAAGAGATTCATAAGGATATGAAGAGATATTTAACCTCCAGCAATCAAAGAAATACAAATTCAAATGATAACCAAATACTATTTCTACCCATCATAATGTCATATTAAGGAAAAAAACCCACCACTGTCTTATATTGAAAGTACAGATTAAATAAAGGACAACTTTTAACCAGTAGGTGAAGCTACCTTTAAGGTATGAGGTCATTTACAATGAGGGCATTTAAAAATGTGTATCAGGAATCCCTATGACTCAGTAGTTCCACTGCTCTAAGTAAATTTGAATCGGAAGCTTGTCCTTTTCTGAGAATGTCAACTACCTGGAAGATGAGAATGAATCCTCCGTGAGTCTACGTTTTCTTGCTTGCTGAGATTTTCATTAACTTTAACTGTTTTGGAAGTGCCTAGAGGCTCTGTAAACATGTCCTTGGTTCTAGTTGCCCCTGTTCACCGTGTAATCATGACCCCTCACTCTTAACCAGTAACCTCTTTATTCCCTAAAATGGAATTTCTGTTGTGTCCTCTGGTGGGAGCTTTCCTTCCTTGGACCCAATCTAGCAGAGTCCAGGGTCATAGAGCCTGGAAGTAAAAACCCTGTCGGTGCTGTAAGACAGAACACAGTTTTTCACTGTGTCCTTCCCTGTTGGCATCACGACCGGTTGTCAGTAGGTAGGCCGTCCCACCTTTCAGTCAAACCAGGTGCTCCTGGGAAACGGGGTGCTGAGATGAGGGAATTTACTGGGCTTGAGCACATTTCCACACTTCTTTTGCTGTTAATAAAATCCTGGATCAGATGTACTGCTATACTGATCACTGTGATGATAAATAAGGCATTTCTTAAATCCACACTTAGTGGCACGGCCGGACACTTAGAGGCAGGGAAAACAAATCTGTATCCAGGATATGTAACTTGTTACACCAAGGAGAGTTTACTGCCTCTTCCCTAACGCTACTTGTTGCTAGACTGGCTGGTCTCCGCAGAAAATGGGGCCAAGTGGGGGTGCTTAGCATTGGCTTCTCCTGTTGGCCGAAGTGGCAATGTCCAGGTCATGGTTGATGAGGAGAACTCCTTTTGCCGAGCCCTTGCATGGCCCCCATGTTGCTGCCTGGGCCACTCTGCATGTGGGCCTTTTGAGCAAGTTCCGGGGTGGCTGGGGGGAATCATAACTGGTGTTTACAGAACATGTCGTTTGTCTCCCCAGTTACTGAGAGCCTCCTCTTATGTGGATGCCCACTAAAGGTCATCCACATGGGACAGAAATGTCTTCCTGTGTTGTGCCCATTCAGAGATGTCTACCTACCTTCCCCTTTCCCAGCTCTTCTTGTCATCAGTCTTCACATCTTGTTCTTTCTAAGTCCTTGACCATCCTCCTAAGTTGTTAGCCAGTGCCTGTGAATCAGCATCTGTACTTGTAGCTGTATCTCAGCTTAAACACAGGGTACAACAAAACACATGTGGAGCTCTGCCCCCTGGGAGGATTTCCTTTTCCGGAACTCTGGTGATTCAGTTCATAAACTGCAGGCAGCAGTGTACTTCGGTTTGGTGCCAGCATTCAGCAGGCAGGCTCAATGCTTTTCCTCTTCAGTTGATTGGTCATAAATAATTATTGATCAGGATCAAGGAGTGGGGAGGGGGGCAATGCCAAAGAGTTTGTGTTAGGGAAATCTCAGCCACCCACGTAGGCAACTTACTAGTACCTTCTGGACCTGTTTCATCTCAGTCTCTTCTACTGATCAGTCTGACTGGCAGGTTACTGCTCTGCATGGCCAGCCTAGTGGCTTAATGTGTCAAGTTACCTATACAGGTAATGAAAGGTAACTCAGATGGATGTGGTCACTTGATGTCTATAGTCCTGCACTCATTCTCCATCAGGAACTGTTTCCTGAAAGAATAGTTATCTGCAGATGAACATGTGGCTTTGCTCTACAACCCCTGGGTCTTGTTGGGCAGCTACCACAAGATGCCAGAGACTGGCTAGCTTAGAAACAACAGAAACACGGTTCCAGAGGCTGGAATTGTGACATCAGGGTGCCAGCATGGTTGGATGAAGGCCCTAACCCAGTGGCAGACTTCTTCTTGTATCCTCACATGGAGGAAGGAGCTAGGGGGTTCTGTGGGATCTCTTTTATAGAGGGCACTAATTCCATTCATGAGGGCTCTCCCTTCATGACCTTATTACCTCCCAGGGGTGACCTAGTCACTTTCCAACACCATCACATTGGGTGTTAGGAGTCCAACCTGTGAATTTTAAGGGGAATACAACCCTTCAGACCACAGCATCCTTAAAGATCTGTGTTGTGAGTCCCTTGGTGTTTCCCCAGAGCTCCCTCTGTCAACCCTGTTTACCACAGACACTCAGAGTACCCGTAACTATGCTAGTTGGGAAGCCCGAGTGGCAGAGCAGCTCACGCAGCAGGCCTGAAGTGCAGCCGAGCCTTTAGTCACACCACCTCTGTTCCAAACTCGCTGGTTTTTAAATGCGTTCCTCGGAAAATGAGTTAAGAATACATTCAAGGGCAGTATATAGTGCTTCCCAAGTTCACAAGAGCCCCCTTTTGGGTCATGGTGGAAGATGAAATAATTTGTTTTGGATCCGGAGGGATGCCCCAATGTACTCTAGACCAGTGAGCCCCAGAAAGTTCACTGGGGATTATTAGGCTCATCGATTTTCTTTCATGACTTCAATATCTGTCTGTCTGTCTCTCTATCTGTCTGTCTGTCTGTCTATCTATCTATCTTTCTATTTATCTATCATCTATCTATCTATCATCTATCATTTATATGTCATCATCAATCTATCTATATCTTTCATCTATTTTATTAACTTATAATGTATTGTTTGTTTCAGGGGTACAGGTCTGTGAATCATCAGTCTTACACGATTCACAGCGCTCACCATAGCACACACCCTCCCCAGTGTCCGCCACCCAGCCACCTCATCCCTCCCACTCTTCTCCCCTCCAGGGGGAGAACAACCTTCATTTTGTTCCTATGATTAAGAGTCTCTGATAGTTGGTTGCCCTCTCTGATTTCATTTTGTTTCATTTTTCCCCTCCCTTCTCCTGTGATCCTCTGTCTTATTTCTCAAATTTCTCATATCAGTAAGATCATATGATATCTGTCTTTCTCTGACTGACTTATTTCGCTTAGCATAATACCCTCTAGTTCCATCCACGTCATTGCAAATGGCAGGATTTTGGTTTTTTTTGGTGGCTGCATAATATTCCACTGTATACATATACACCAGATATTCTTTATCCATTCATCTGTTGATTCTTTCCATGACTTGGCTATTGTGGACATAGCTGCTGTAAACATTTGGGTACATGCACCACTTCGGATCACTACATTTGTATATCTGGGGTAAATACCTAGTAGTGCAATTGCAGGGTCCTAGGGTAGCTCTATTTTCAACTTTTTGAGGAACCTCCACAGTGTTTTCCAGGGTGGCTGTCCCAGTTTGCATTCACACCAACAGTGTAGGAGCGTACCCCTTTCTCTGCATCCTCGCCAACACCTGTCATTTCCTGACGGGTTAATTTTAGCCATTCTGACTGACGTGAGGTGGTATCTCACTGTGGTTTTGGTTTGTATTTCCCTGATGCATAGTGATGTTGAACACTTTTTCATGTGTCTGTTAGCCCATGGATTTTTATGGGATTTATCTGTCTCTCATACATCTTCCTAAGCCAACTAAAGTACCCACTGCTAACTATTCCTCAGGTCCTATCAGCTTAATGCCAACAAAATGTGTGCAAGGGTGATGTTGGGTAGACATCAAGATGATCTAGGTCTTTGCAAACTGTTTTATGGCTGAGAGCAGGATCGTTGGCATAACTCAAAGGCAAGGCGGTGAACATTGATTGTTTACCCTGATGAGTAAAAGCAAACACATGCTGGTGGTTCTTCCAAACTGGTAACAGCGTAGAAAGCCTTTGTCAGGTCAACAGCAACTAGAGTTCCAGAGTGGTGTTGATTTGGTCCATTGGAGATCCTAAATCTTAAATCATAGGTGCAGCTAGAGTCACAGCCTTTTCCTATTTTGGATAAGCTATAGTCATTCAAGCTTTATCGTAATTATATTCTAAGAGTCTGCACTGGCCAAGGTAGACAGTTTAAATGGGGACATAATCGATTTTTTCACCACTGCCCCTTTCAGTGTTTTGCTATTGGTATAATTTCTGTGATTTGGTTTTCCACTAGTGTGGGATACTGTCTTGTTAGGGGACATGCCAGATGCTGCCATTTAACGCTTCTGATCATAATAGCCCTCACCACACAGATCAGATAGCCAGTGGGTGGATTCTGCTAGTTGCGAAGTATGCCTGTTCCAATTACAAATTTAGGAAATGAAGAAATAACCACTGACTAGGAGGTTTGTAGATATGCTCAGTAAATGCAATTTGAATTGGAGCCAAAGCTCCCATTTATCACCTGGCTACCCTAAGCTGAGACAGTAGCTTTAATTACAAACAGAAGTTTTAAATTGGATGATTAATTGGCTGAGGATTCTGACAAGGAGTTGGAAGAGAAGGAAAATGTATCTCCTATTTAAAGTACAAATTTTTCCTGTGTGTGGGGAAAACACAGTTATGAGTTAAAGAGTGTGCAGTAGATAGATAAAAATGGGCTTAGTATGTAGTACAGCAAAGAAAAGTGTGGTGTTTTGGTTCTCCAGAAGTAGTATAGGGGCCACAGCAAGGAAGCAGTTGTGACGTTGTCTAGGATGAATCCAAGTGCGATGGCTCTCCCCATTGTATTGCAGCAGTGTGGGAAGATCCACAGTAGACGCAGTCAGTGGGGCAGTGCCATCCATGGGTACAGTGAGCTCAGCAGAAGGTGAAGGGAGTGGAGATGTCCTGGGGCTGGGGTGTTCAAATGCGGGGGCAGAGGTGAAGGCATTTTCCAGGAAGAGCCTGGATTAAAGCAAGATGTGTGGCTTTCTCCATCCTTAAAACCTATCTAATTGCCTTCGCACAGTGCACAGTGCCATTCTCTCAATAACATGGGAATCTTGTCTCCTCATCACACCATTTCCAGTCTGTTCTGTTCTTGAGTTCCTTTCTGTTTCTCCTCCACTCATACACATGTAACTCCTAATTGCCTGTGTGGCTAACTCCATTTCTCATCTTTCCTGCCACTACTAGATTGATATTCCTTAAGATGCCACTTTTGTCATCAAGTCATGCCTTTGCTTTAAAAAATTTCCTTCCTGCAGTTCTCTTGTGCTCCCTCTCCTTTTAGTTAGCGTGGCCTTTGTGCCAGGTTTGCTGGTTTGTAGTTCCTTTAAGAATTGTTCATAGAACATATCTGGTAAACAGTAACCAAAATATGTAAGGAACTGATACAATTCCATACCAAAAAACCCAAATAATCAGATTAAGAATAGGCAGAAGACATGAACAGACATTTCACCAGAGAAGACATCCAAATGACCAACAGACATGAAAAGATGCTCACCATCACTCATCATCAGGAAGAAGCAAATGAAAACTACAAGGAACAACAAAAACAAAAAACTACAATGCGCTGTCACCTCATTCCTGTCAGAATGGTGAAAATCTAAAACACAAGAAGCAACAGGTGCTGGCAAGGATGTGCAGAAATAGGAACACTCATACACTCCTTGTGGGAATGCAAACTGGTGCAGCTACTGTGGGAAACGGTATGGAGGTTCCTCAAAAAATCAAAAATAGATCCACCTTGTGATCTAGTAATCACACTACTGCATATTTATCCGCCAAATACAAAAACAGTAGTTCAAATGGATACATGTACCGCCATGTTTATTGCAGCATTATTTACAATAGCCAAACTATGGAAGCAGCCTATGTGTCCACCGATATAAGATGGATAAAGAAGGTGTGTTATATATTATATAATGGAATATTATTCAATTATAAGAAAGAATGAAATCCTGCCATTTGCAATAGTGTAGTTGGAGCTAGAAAGTGCAATGCTGAGACAAGAAAGTCAGACAGAGAAAGACAAATATCTCCTTTTATATACTTGTTTCCGACCAGACCACTCCTACTCCAAGCTAATAGCATCTCTCTCCTTGGCTATGACGCTAGCCTGCTAACTGCTCTCTCTGTTTCTACTCTAGCATCCCACCCAACATCCTTCCATGATTTATTTTACGTACAAAAGCTAGAACAATCTGATGAAAACGTCTTGGAGTTAGTTGAATTCAAGGAGATTCTGATTATAACACACACACCCAGTTTTTCAGTGGTAGGTTCAAAAAGGCTTGTTGGGACCATGGCAAACATATATATTTTTTAGAAATTTGATGAAATAGACATATCTACCTGTAACTCTAAATAATTAATTTATTGTGGTTATACATACATACTTATAATTATATAAAAGAATGTACTGGTTTAGAAATTTTTTTCCATTCTTGCATTTCATAAAACAGATTTATTTCAACCTTCCACATGCATCTTCTTCAGTTGTTTTATTGAAGTGTTACCACAGTATGGTTCACATTAGTCCCTTGAGTTTCTTTGGCAACATCTGATACGGTGTTCCAGACAGTATCATCTCTTCCATTTAAATTGTTTCAGAGACAACACTTTTGGTACCCAAGTATGATGTTGTCCCTTAAAGTTCTATATGAAACACACTCTTCTTGTATAACTAAACAGTTGTATGGGCATTTTTCCTGTGCTTATTTGTGCTCTACATATGTTGATATGGTTCATAAATGGATATATATTTTATTCAGTATGTTTCTTTGTGTGTGTGTGTGTGTGTGTGTGTGTTTTATAGTAGGGAGGTTTGTCTGAATAACCTAACGTGCCTTTACCAGCAAATGAAGTCCACTGTCTTCTTCTCCTGTACTTCTGAAGTACTTTCTGTGTGGCATTCAGGATACGTTTTATGGTTTTGTTCATCCTTCACTAGTCAACTCTTGCTCAGTTTCCTTTGGTGATCCTTCCTAATGGTCCCATCTCAACAGTAGTCCCATGGCTCAAGCCTTGGAAATTCTCTTCCCAGGTGATCTCATTTAGTTTAATGACCTTACCTACCATCTGCACATGGATCCCTGTCAGTGTTGTCAGCCTAGACCTTACCTCTGAATTCAGACTTGCATGTCAATTGCCAACACTATATCCACACTTACTTGTCTGATACTTAATTTTCTACCCCATTGGTCTATTCCTCCCTCGATAAATGGCAGCTCTGTTCTTTCAGTTGTTTAGTTACAGAGTTCTTCTTGGCTTCTCTCTTTCACAGCTCACATCTTATCAATAGCAAGTATAATTATCTGTACCTTAAAAATATACCTAGAATCTCATCAGTTGACATTATTTACAGACTATCATCCCCACCAAAGCCACGACAATTTCTTACTTGAACTATGACACTTGCCTCTTTACTAGTATTTATTCTTACATTTGTATACTCTGTCCTCTTCATAGTATCCAGAGTGCTGTTTTTAACCCATGGGTCAGATCATGCCATTTCCTCTCACTGAGAGTAAAATTCAAGGTTCTTACTATGGCCTGTAACATCTTAGAAGATCTGGAGCGTGTCTCTCTGATCTTTTCTTTCACTCTGTTCCAGCCACACAAGGAAACACCAAGCGCATGCTTGCCTTTGTGATGTTGCGTGTGCCTTCCCAGCTGCCTGGAACATTTTGCCCTGGCCTCCACATTGCTGGTTTCTTCACTCCTTCTGTTCTCTGCTTAAATGTCATCCTGCCAGAGAAGCCTTCTCTGACAGGTGTCTAATTGTCTTACTCTTCTTTAACTTTATTTTAGGACTTACCACTGTGTAAACTATTTTGTGGTTATTTGTTAATTGTCTCTCTTCTTCCCTCTTGAACATACATTCCATGAGCCCTATCCACATCATCTAGAAAAATGCTTAGTGCATAGTGGACACTGTAAATATTGAATGAATAAATGAATATCATTATCCTTGTACTGATCGAGCTCATTTTACTAAAGGCACTGCACTGATGTAAGTTCTGGAGATATGAACAAATATGGGATGTGGCAAGTTTGGCCGCAGAAGCATGGTGGTGCAGCAGGAGGCAGTGAGGGAAGCATAAAGGTAGATGTGTGTGGAATGACTATAAAGATTCCTTGGGAGATGGGAGTAAGAAACTTGTGGTCAGATTGGTGGGAATGAATCATAAGTCATAAATGGAGGGAAATGGGGGGCAGGCAATAGATTGGGACGCAGACATGTTCTGGGCAGAAATAATTCAATTATAAGTAATGGGGGAGGGGAAGAAGAGTAGATCTTATTTATTTGTGGTTTACTTGGATTACGGTACAGATTGTTGTTCTTTTTAACTTGATCTCTTTGTAGAACGCTAAGAAATATCGTTTATAGTTTTGTTGTAGAGCAACTGTAAAGTGTTTATGGACACTACACTCAAATGTTCCCACATTTTATTTTCTTAAAAGAGTGTGAATTCTTTTAGGAGCTAACTTTCCCTTGTCAGTAAAGCCAATCTATCCTACTATTGCCTCTGTAAACACATCCTGTAATGGGAAGGCACTGGGGAAAGCACAAAGAAATGGAGCGTCATTCTAGAGTTTGTTTGACATTGTTATGGGTCCCATCAGTGTTTTATTTCTCCCAGCAGAGGTAATAGATAATTTCTATGTGTTAAAAGTCTGTGCTAGTGTTTGGAAACCATTTGATTAGTTTTTGCCTTAAAAAAAAAAGAGAGAGATTTTAGGCTATAGTAGTTAGGTAGCACATTATTATATTTTGTTAACAGATAATTTAAATACTGTGGAAAAATCAGTTCCTTATAGACAAGTGTTAATTTGCTTTTTCTATACTCTGTGAATTTTGGTAGGATATTTTTTGGATCCCCTGATTTCCAATAGATAAACATTTCCATCTTCTCTGTTTTCTGTTTCTGGAACTACCTGTTATTTACATAAAGAATTTCCTGGAACAAAGAAAGAAGTTCCCTTCTGAATCATCTCAGTCTCTGAGTGGATTCAGGTGATCCAGGCTCACTGATAAGCCAGCTGCCTTCTAGAAGCAAATGTAAATCCTGTCTGGAGAAGTCTAATCCTGGGCTTCAAAATATTCTTCCAGTTTTCATGTATAGAATCTAACCCTTAATAGAAAGTAATCAGGCCTATGAAGAGATAAGATGATATGACAAAAAACAAAGAAGATAACAGTATCCACAGAGGACATAGACAATGGACATATCACATGTTGACCTTAAAATAGCTAGATCAGTATATTCAAGGAATTTGAAAGATGGGACGATTTAATAGAGAACTAGAGCTATAAAAATAAATAAAATGGAGATTTCAGAACTGAAAAATACAATAACTGAAAGTAAGAGTTCAGTCGATTAGACACAGCTGAATGGAGAATTATCTACTGAAATCCGGTGGGGTCAGGATAGAGAGATACGAGGATGGAAAACACAGAGAAGAGCAGAAGAGATGGGGGAGGACAGTGGGAAATGGTAGCTTTTACAGTTGATGGTGTGGCATTGCTTTGGATATCAGTATAGAGAGACTATGCTAAGTTACACTTTACAAAGAAGTTAATTCTGATAAATTGAATGTTTAATTATAAAAATGTTATTTAAGCAATAAAGCCTCCAGTAGGTAGCAAATAAAAATATCTTTGTGACCCTGGAGTTGAACAGCACAAAATCACTGTCAGAAAGAAAAATATTGGTTGACTGGATTACCTTAAAATTGGGAACTTCTGTTTATCAAAAGACATCATTAAGAGAATAACAGAATAAGATCTAGGGTATAGGAACGTATTTGACACACACATACTCAATAATGGGCTCTTATTTACAATACCTAAAGAACTGAAAGGGGATAACCCAATAGGAAAATGAGCACAAGACTTGAACAGTCATTTACAAAAGTTATCTTCAAATGGCCATTTAACACATAAAAAGATGCATAACATTATTAGTCATCAGGAAGATTCGGTTGATTGTGATGATGTACCAATGGATACCCACCATAATGGCTATAATTAAACAACTTGATAATAGAGATTTTGGCAAAAATGTAGAGCAATTGAAATTCTTTACATTTGCCTGTTGGAATGTAAATTTTCTTAATATTCACATTGGAAAGCTGATCATCAGCAGTGTCTACTAAACTGAATCTAAGAATGCTTTGTGATCCAGCAATTTTATTTGCAGGTGTATACCCAACAGAAATGTTTACGTGTGCCAAATGTAAGATAGTCTCAGCACTATTCATAAATTGAAACAGCTCCAACATCTATCAATAATGAAAATGTTTTCGTATATCCACACACTGGAATACTATCCAGGAATGGAAAGGAGAATGGATAAATGTCAGCAAATATAATTCAAACAAAACCGTGGCTATAGATAGGCAATAATGTTTGGTCTGATCATAATTAAGAGTTGAAGGAATGCCTGCTGCCTGTTCTAGAAGTTCTCATTACATGAATGAATTTTCTTGACTTTTGATTTAAGATCATCTGCATAGGCATTTTTTTTTTAAATTTGACGTTCATTAATATCTCTAATACGTTTGCTTTGGGCTAGTTTTGCTGAAGAGCATGAAGAGCATTCTAGTCGTCAGCTGGAAGGCAGGGACCTGGCCGCCAGAATTCTGGGAGTCTGTTGGGGAAGAGGGCTGGAGGCCCCAGTGGTAATTCACTTAGTCTCTCCCGGATTGTTTTTTGGTAGTGGTCTCTGATTTGGTCTACTTTCTTCCAGTCTAGAAACTTTCTACTTCATTTTGTCACAAGGATAAACTTCCAGATTTCAATGTCTGCCTGGGTGCAAGTTCAGTGACAGTCACCTGACTCATTGGGTAGAGGAGGTAATCTAGGGATAAGCTGCTTTTTAATCAGACTTTGGCATATATTTTTTGTTTCACTCTATCTCTTTCATACTTAGTTTTAGAAGTACCTTTATAGTCAGTAGTACCAGACAAGTGATTGTCTACCTGGAGGAATGATGGATTTGGATTTCTTCCTCATCCATATGATCAGTCAGTTTCCAATGAATTGAGGACTTCAGTGGGAAAGGTGAGAAGAAGGAGAAGAAAGAGAAAAGAGGGGAAGAAGAAAGATCTAGACCATACTGATAATTCCTATAAGTCAGTAACAGAAGATCGAAATCCCAGTGGGAGAATGAGCAAAACACATGAACAGGTATTTCACAAGAGGAAATATGGACAAAGAGATACAAAAATATGCTTACCACGTTAATAACAAAGAAAATTCAAATGAAGACCATAAGATATAGAAGGGTAAAGATGAAATCTGTCACCAGTAGATATCAATGAGCTTATAACTCAGAGGCAGCTCTTACCTGGCTGTTGGGTGTACTTTGGGAAGCAGTGGGGCAATGTCATGATGTGAAACTTCCGTGGTTCTGTTCCTGTAAATGTACCTCAGCCACTCTTGCCTCTGTAACCCAGGAGACAGATACAGTGGCGTTCACAGCAGAATGGTCTGTAATGATGAAAGCTGACAGCAGCCATAATGCCTCTTAGTAGAAAATTGGGTTAATAAATGGCAGTATGTTCTGCATGTTCATTTAAAACAAAACTGACCTGATAGCTATTTTATTTTCTTACAGGAAATGTTTATATTATTCTTACATCAAAAGTAGTAGTAAAGTTTTAATGACCTGTATTTCCACATCATCTACTGAAAGACAGCATACTCCCTCTTACTCTAATCACTTGAGGCAGGGCTCCAAATGCAGGGGAAGCCGGAGGTAAGATTTTTGACCCTGATGATTTGTGAGTAGGATGAAGAGTAGTTTGTCCTCTGGGATCTTTCTTGTAAGACCTGTGCACTCAAGAATTCACTTTCTTGAGTTTCATGGTAGGGATAATAATAATAATTAATAATAGCAGTAATTAGCATTACTAGCTACCATTTCTTGAGAGTTGACTGTGTGTTCTACCCCAGACTACTAGCTCATTGACTTCTCACAGTAGTATGCTATAAGGTGGGCATTAATATCTCATTTATAATTAGAAAATTGAAGCTTTTAAGAGTTTAAGAGATTTGTTCAGGATCACAGTTTTAGGTAGTGCTATATGGAATTCTATGCAGGTTTGGATGACAGCTCTCCATCTTAGTATTGTTGGATGAAATGACCCTGCTGCAAGAAAGGAGGAAAAAAAAAATCTAGAAATACTAATGGGCCACAGACCATAATAAACTTTTGGGGTACTGTGGTGGTATGTTGTTGGCTTACTACTTTTTTTTTCTTAAAGATTTTATTTATTAATTTGACAGAGAGAAACACAACTAGAGAGGGAACACAAGCAGGGGGAATGGGAGAGGGAGAAGCAGAACCAGAACCCTGGGATCATGACCTGAGCCGAAGGCAGATGCCCAAGGACTGAGTCACCCGGGCACCCCCACTTACTGCTTTTGAAAAGTCATCCTGACACTTGGCACTGTGAGAAAGCATAGCTCTACAAAGATCTACAGTCTTTCAGAGAGGGATAGTCTTTTTGCTTGCACTCAGCATTTGTCATTTAGTAGAGTATCTTGTGTTATTGAGCATTACATCACCTAAACAATTTTTTTTTTTTTTTTTTTTTTTTTTTTTTTTTTTTTTTTTTTTTTTTTTTTTTTTGTTTTTTGGGTATAGCTGACACAAGATGTTACATTACTTTCAGATGTACAACATAGTGATTCAGTAACTCTGTACATTGTCCTGTGTCCACCACTAGTGTAGCTCCCATGTGTCCCCATACAATACTTTTACAGTACCAACGGCTATATTCCTTATGCTGTGCCTTTTATTTATGTGACTTAAAAAAAATGGACTCTGTAGCACAATATTATTCCATGTTTTGAGTAGATAACTTGTATTCATGGTTCAAAAACCAAAGAAAATTCAAAAGTGAGAAATATATTCTGCTTTGTGTTCTATAGCCCCAGAACATGATCATGCAAAATTAAGTATTATTATTAGTTGCTCTTGGCTTATGTATTCTTCCAGAGAATTTTTATCCAAGCAAATAAATGTGAGTGTAGATCCTATTTGTCTCTTTACACACAAAAATTACTGTTTTGAATTCTTCTTGTTTTACTTAACAATGTCTCTTATACATCATTCTTTTCCTATAGTATATAGAGAGCTTTCTTGTTTTTGTTTTTGTTTTTGATAGTTACAGTGTCATGATAGACCATATTTTATTTAAGAAACCCTCTTTTGCTGGACACTTTTTCCCCTAATATCTTACTGTTATAAGCAGAAAAATATGAATGTGTCACATGTATACAAGTACATATGGAATAATTTCTTCCTAGGGGTAGATTTTCTAATTTTTTTTTTTTAATTTTGAAGATACTGTCAGTCTTCTGTCTCTGGGATTTGCACCAAGTTATACTCCCACCAGCAGTGCTAGGGTGTCGGTAACCTCCAGAGTCTTGATGGCAGTCTTTGCTATCAAACTTTCTGCATTTGGCTGTTTGAAGGCTAAAGAATTATTTTAATATACCATTGACCCTTGACCAACATGGGTTTGAACTGTGTGGGCCGACTTATATGCAGATTTTTTCAATAAATACTTTGGGAAATTTTTTTGACCTTTGTGACAGTTTGAAAGAAAAAAAGCTTACGGATGAAGCATATAGCATAGAAATACTGAAAAAAATTAAGAAAAAGTTGGATATAACACAAATGCACAAAATACAGATTCTAGTCTATTTTATCATTTACTGCCATAAAATACATATAAATTTATTATAAAAAGTTAAAATTTAGGGCATCTGGATGGCTCAGTCAGTTAAGCATTGGACTCTTGGTTTTAGCTCAGGTTGTGATCTGGAGGTTCTGGGAGTGAGCCCTGCCTAGAGCATGCTCAGCCGGCGGCCTTTCTTTCCTTTCCTTCCCTTCCCTTCCCTTCCCTTCCCTTCCCTTCCCTTCCCTTCCCTTTCCTTT
>PITA01001696.1:158091-185360 GCA_004023965.1 Spilogale gracilis | reverse complement strand
GTAGAATTGGGGGATCATATGATAGTTCTAAGTTTAATTTTTTTTGACGATTTTATTTCTTTATTTGAAAGAGAAAGCACAAGCAGGAGGAGCTGCAGAGGGAAAGGGAGAAATGCGCTTCCCACTGAGCAGGGAGCCCGATGCAGGACTGGATTCTAGGACTGAGCTGAAGGCAGATGCTTAATGACTGAGCCATCGAGGCACCTCTCTATTTTTGCTATTTTGAGGAACCTCCATACTGTTTTCACAGTGGTTGTACCAATTTATGTTCCTGCCAACAGTGTCTTAGTGTTGTTTTTTTCTTCACACCCTGGCCAACAAGTGAATTTTTCAGGTTTTTTCAGTTTTGTTAGTGCTTATGAGATTTTCTAATCTTTTTCACAAGATTAACCACTTGTCCATTATTCCATACCTGCGTGTTTTCTTACAAATGTGTTTGTTCTTCTAAGAAACAGAAAGAAACTGCCTAATGCAGTCAAGTGCTCTCTCAGGTGATTAACAGTTATAACTTTGACCTTCAAATCCCCAGAGACATATTCTTTAGTTGTCTTTTGCAAGGTGCCTTATTTCAAATTCTTGGAAGAATACCTGGAGAATTACTCATCTCATCAACTAAGGCTTTCATCTCAGTGTAAAGCACTTTTACCTCAGCCTTTATTTGGTTTTGTTTCTGAGACAACATCTCTAAAACTCTTGATTCATTGCCAAGTATATTTAAACTTTGCTTATTCAATGGACGGATTCATGAGGTTTGAAAACTTATTTATTGTGTTTCCATCTGATTAAGAAGCCCAGAAGGTAGAGAATATTATCAAAGAATATCCCCATAGCAAGAGAAATTTTCTGAAGTGATATTCAGATATTGATACAAGAAATGGGGTAAGCGATCCTATAGATTTTTAGGAACTTAATTTGAATAGATACTTTGAGAGAAAAGAGAGGTACCCCCAGATGAGGTTGTCAGCATACTCTATTGTTATAAATGGGCTGGACTACTGTACACTATTCAAAATGTAGATTATTTCTTCTGCCTTCCCTCCCTTGAACTGGGTTACTCCATCCAACCTGCCAACCTCAAGGTAAATGTCGTTCCCTCAGCAAACCATCCTCAACACCCTAACAAGTATGGTTCCTCATACACTCTCTTATAGAATTCCGTATGTGTCCATCCTAGCAATCACAATGATCACGAAATATGCATTTTTATAATGATTTCTATGTTAATGACCTCCTCCAATAAATCATAATCTCTGTGACAACAATGATCATACTTGTCTTATTTGCCACTGTTCCAGTCCCAATTAATCAATTCAATGAACGTGGGCAGACCTCATCTTATTGCCCTTCACAGTTACTGCATTTTTTTAGGAATTGAAAGTTTCTGGCAACCACGTCTCAAGTCTACCCAGCACCATTTTTCTAAGATTTGCTCGCTTTGTGTCTCTGTGCCACATTTTGGTATCTCTTCTAGTATTTCATTTTTTTCATTATTATTATTATATTTGTTGTGGTGCTCTATGATCAGTGATTACAACTCACTGGAAGCTCAAACCATGGTTAGCATTATTGAACAATAACATATTTTCAAGGTAGTACACTGGTTTTTTTAGACATAATGCTATAGCACACTTCATAGACAATAGTGTAAATGTAACTTTTATATGCACTGGAAAACCAAAAATTCATTTGACGCACTTATTGTGACATTTGCTTTATTGCAGTGGTCTGGAACCAAACCCACAATATCTCGGAGGTATGCCTGCATTACCAAATGTCTATCATGTGCCAGGCATTGAGTTAGGTACTTGGGATGCCCAGTGAACAAAATAAGATTCCTGCCCTGAACAAGAACTCAGAAAGTAATGACCAACCTACTAGAGCGCAGGGCATGTTAAAAGTCAAAAAATGCCATGGAAAAAAACAGAAAAGGTAGAGCCAGGTTAGAAAGGGAAGCTGGAAGTGAAATAAGTCAAGCAGAGAAAGGCAATCAACATATGGTTTCACTTACCTGTGGAACATAGGGAATAGCATGGAGGACATTAGGAGAAGGAAGGGGAAAATGAAGGGGGAAAATTGGAATGGGAGGTGACCCATGAGAAACTATGGACTCCAGGAAACAAACTGAGGGTTTTAGAAGGAGGGTGGTTGGGGAGATTGGTGAGCCTGGTGGCGGGGATTAAGGAGGCCACCAATTGCATGGGGCACTGTGTGTTATATGCAAACAATGAATCATAGAACACTGCATCAAAAACCAATGACGTACTTTATGGTGACTAACATAACATAATAAAAAAGAAAAGAAAGAAAGAAAGAAAGGGAAGTTGGTTTCGGTGTTAAATAAGGTGGTTAGGTTCGGCTTCAATGAGAAGATAGGATTTGAATAAAGACTTGGAGGAGGTAAGGAAATTAGCCAGATACTTGGGAAGAGTGTTCTGGGCTAAGGGAGCAGCTAGAGCAGATTCGTTGAGTCAGGAGAGCGCATGGTTTGTTGGAGGAGCAGCGGCTGGGTCAGTATGGCCAGGGTAGTATAAGCAAGAGAGCAGAAGATGGGTCAGAAATGCTCAATCAGTATTTGTCAAGGGAATTAATGCAAAAACAAATACTTATTTTTAAAATTCACTTCATTTTTTAAAAAATTTTATTCATTTATGTATTTGTCAGAGAGAGAGAGAGCACAAGCTGGAGTATTGGCAGAGGCAGGGGGAGGAGCAGACTCCCCACTGAGCAAGTAGCCCAATGTGGGGCTCCATCCCAAGACCCTGAGAAGATGACCTGAGCCAAAGGCAGACGCTTAACTGACTGAGTCACCCAGGCACCCCTAAAATTTCAGAGACACCTAGGTGGCTTAGTCGGTTAAGCAACTTAAGCTTGGGTCATGTTTCCAGGGTCCTGGGACTGAGCCCCACATCTGGCTCCTTGCTCAGCAGAGATCCTGATTCTCCCTCCCTCTCTGCCTGCCACTCTGCCTGCTTGTGCTCTCTTTCTCTCTCTCTGTCAAATAGATAAATGAATTTCTTAAAAAAAAAAAAAAAAGAATTTTCATATGACTCATATATTTTCCTATAGGTGAGAAAAGAGTCTATAGCTTCCTCCAGTCCACAAACTGTAATCTCATGTACGTTAAGTGGCAACTCTAAAAGGCATGGCGTCCTTTCAGTGCCAAAAAGGAAGCATCTCCCATCTGTATCAAGAGATGGCCATGTGTTCTCTTAAATGTAAGTCCCTGGCCCTCTCCTGGCATGGGTTCACACACAGTCTGCAGCTGAGAAGAGAAAGTTGATTCTGACTCTCCAGTCAGAAGCCTGTGGTGCTGACAGGCCACTCCACCTCAAGGTTGACGTGATGGGAACCAAAGTGCCGCTGGGGAACAAGAGGGCGTTCAAAGAGGCCAGGAAGCATTATCTCACTCAGCACACTGGACAGATGGAGGCGGAAAGGAAAATGGGCTCTTTGTGAACAAATGGTTTGCCCTCATTGAAACTCGCTCTCCAGAAAGGTTCTGAAATCCTCATCCATTAATGGTATATATCAGTGCTTTCCACATATCACTGCAGGATCAGCCATGAGATGTGTGGCCAACTCTCTTGGAGCTTGCTGAGAGGTTTCTCAAAGTATGGATTCTGGGACTCCACCTCAGAAGGGTTTGAGCCAATGGATCTAGGTGGACTTGGGAACTGGTATTTTTAATGTCTCCCCAAAAGATTCCAATGGCAGCCAAGTAAGGAAACCGCCGCTGTAGTGTTCTGATTAATGTGCTTGCACGTGACCGGGCGGGGCAGGGGGCTGGGGGGCGGGGAAATAGCTTTTGCTAGTGGTAGGAGTTCCAACTGGTGATGTTTCAGGCATCAGAGATCAAAGGAAGAAGTTGAGGTAATGGGACTGGAAAGCCTGCTAGAATTTCTGTAATCACAGGCCTGAACAGCCGTCTTCATAGAACAGATGTCCCGTGAGATAACAATGGGAGAATTTGTCCCTCTTCCCAAGTTTTTTCTCCTTCCTACCAGTAAGTTCTTCCAACAGAGTCACCATTTTATAAGCATCTGGAAATCTTTGTGCATATTGATGAAATTGTAGCACCCCCCCCCCAAAAAAAAGGGATTCTGGGAATCTAAAATTTCTACAAATATTCTAGTAAGGGGTGGTGAGGAAGATGGTTACGGGAGCCAGCCAACAAGATGGCTCCCAATGCCGACCTCCTGGTATTCTGCCATTGGATAGTCTCCTTTCATTACGCTAGGATGGGTCTATATGGCTGACAACATACACAGCAGTGATGGCAGGTCATTTCCATTATTAGGTTATAAAAAACACTGCGGTTTTCATCTTAGAATCTCCTCTCCCTCAGCTCTCTCACTCCGGGGGAAGCTAGCTGTCATGCTGATAGGACAATCGTCCAGCCTATGGAAAGCGCCACAGAAGGAGAAACTGAGGACCTGGCAGCAGCTAGCAAGGAACTAAAGCCTGCTAACAAGGTGAGCCGGCTGGGATGTGGATCTTCCCGCCTGTCAGGCTTTCAGACGATTGCAACCTGAGAAACTCTGAGCCTGAACTACCCAGCTAATCCACTCCCAGATTCTTGATCCTCAGAAACTGTGGGAGATAATATTTGTTGTGTCCAGGTACTAACTTTTGGAATAATTGGTATGCATCAGTAAATAATACAATAACAAGTTTACTAGGCTATCAAAAAATTATTTATATAAATCCTAATCTAGACTTTCTTAAGCCATACAGCATTCGAACAAAATTTATTGAAATATATCGTATACAGAAAAGGGCACAAACCCTAAAAGAATACATTCCTCTATAGAGCACCCAGACTCAGAAATAAATACAGTCAGGACTCCTTATGCCCTTTACCAGTTACATAACCACCTTCTTCCTAAGGGCAACCAGCACGGTCATAGAAGAGTTTGTCTGCTTTTGAGCTTCACATAAATGGACTCGCACAGGAGTCCTTTTGTGTCGGCTTTTTGAACTCACCATGTTGGTGAGAGTCATCCATATTGTTTTGTGTATTGAAAGTAGTTGTCCTATTCTCTCACTGATTTGTAGGACTTAGTTATGTATTCTGGATACCAGTCCTTTAGCAGACACATAAACTATGAATATCTTCTCTCCCATTATGGTTTTTTTTAAATTTCTTAACGAGTTCTTTTAATGAAGAAAGTTCTTAGTTTTAGGTAGTCCAATTTATTATTTTATTTGTTGTTTGTGTTTTTTGTGAAATAATTGCCTCCACCAAAGTCATGAAAATATTCTCCTTGTTTTCATTTAGAAGTTTTATTTTGTTTTCCTATACTACACAAGAAATTGATTTTTGTGTATTGTGTGAGACAGAGGTCATAATTCATTTTTTCCTATGTGGCTATCCAATTGATTCGGGGCTATTTATTAAAAACCATTCCTTTCCTAGCACTTTCGTGTTCCTTTGTCATAAATCTAGTTACTATATATGGTCTGTTTCTGGATTGCCTATTCTGTTCCAGTTTCTTTGCATCATCATTGTCTTAATTGTGGTGACTCTTCATATCTTGAATGTTCTTCTTTAAGATTGCCTTGGCTATCTTCGTCCTTTGCACTCCCATATAAATTAAAATCAATAATTTCCATACACACACAAAACCTACTGTGATTTTAGAGGGAAATTACACCAAATCTATAGCTCATTTTGGGGAAAACTGACATTATGAAGTTTATCAATTCAGGAACATGGCATATTTCTGCATTTATTTTGGTCTTGTTTAATTTGTTTTAATAGTATTTTATAGTTTTCGGTATTTTTCTTAAATTTTTTTTACTTTTTCTTTTAAAATAATGTTACATTTACAAAAGAGTAATAAAGATAGTACTGATCTCCCACACATCCATCACTCACTCTTGCCTAATGTTAACATCATGGTACATTTATCAAAATTGAGAAAATTAACATTGGTAAATATTTGTAACTTAAACTATAAATTATATTCCGATTCCTAGCAGGTATCCCACTGATGTTCTTTTTCATGCCAGGGCCCAATTCAGGCTACCACTTAGCGTTAGGTGCCTAGCCTTTTTTTTCTTTTCTTTTCTTTCTTTTTTTTTAAAGATTTACTGTTTTCTTTTTTTAAAGATTTTATTTATTTATTTGACAGAGAGAGAGAGATCACAAATAGGCAGAGAGAAGGAGGAAGCAGGCTCCCTGCTGAGCAGAGAGCCCAATGCGGGACTCGATCCCAGAACCCTGAGATCATGACCTGAGCCGAGGTGTCTAAACTTTTTTAGGAGGTGAGTTCCTGTCAACATCTGCTTGTTGGGAGTGGCTTCACTTCCGGTCGCTCCCAGCACCAATGGAGTTTCTGCTCTTCTCTGGGGCTTCCCCACATTCAGGGAGTTTGCCTAGTGAAGGGATGACAGGACAGAAAAGCAATAGCTGATAATATTCTGTGTTGGTGAATAAGTATCTGCACTAAACAGTCCTCTTCCAGAAAACTGCATACCTCACTTTGTCACTCCATGTGGGTGTCTGCTCAAATGTCCTTCCTCAGAGACGTCTTCCTCGACCATTCCATCTCCAATACCACCTCAGCGGTCTCTCACACCCTTATCCTGCTTCGTTATTTCTTCAGGGGACTTCTTACCACCTGACATGATAAATATCATCTGTCCGAATGCTTATTATCTATCCCTTTTACTGGGCTGTAGCTCTGTGAGGACCAGGAAAGTTTTCTCTTTTGTTCACTCTTATATTCTCAGCATTTGGAATGTGCTCAGCACCTGATAGGCACTCCATAATTTTTTCCCAAAATTACTGAGGGAATGAATATGCAGCTTTAATCTCACAGACAGCCTTCAAAGGGATTTCGGGGTCAGGGAAGGGGTGTGCAAAGGTATCTGTCTTCCTGGGAACAACTGCAGAAAGTCTTAGTCTCCTGCTGGGGAGTAGAAAGAACAAAGCATAAGGGCTCAGAACTCTTTCCATCTTGACCCTCACCTACAAGCTTTTAGGGTTTTGTGTGTGTGTGTGTGTGTGTTTGCTTTATTTTGTTTTTTTCTGGGCAAATTTCTTACTCAGAACTTATTCTCACCTATAAGATGAATACAGGAATTCCTACCCTGCAAGGCTCCTCTGAGAACCGAAGGCATTAACATATGCAGATTAAAGGTCACTTAAGTGAGCACTCAAAACCTAGTGGGGAAGCCTCGGTCGGTGTGCAGGGCTGTGTTCTAGTAAAGTCTGGGGAGCCCTGAGGTTAAAGAGCTGAAACAAGCCAGGATCGGGATGGGAATCCAGGTTTTCCGCTCTTACCGGCCCATCTACCTTCGTTTCAGACACTTGTCTCCTTTTTAATTATGGTCTTTCTAATTAAGCAGCAGCCCTGCTTGAATGTCCTTACAAACTCTTTGTATCCACTGTTGATGTCGAACAAACAGAGTGCATGTCTGAGTGTAATCGACTGAGTGCTTCATTAAAGAAAAAATTCCATGTGTTCTAGATGGGTCTTTCCCAGTTGCAACTGTCAGGACCCAAATCAAACCAGCTTAAGTGAAAACAAACCAAAGAAAGCATGTAGTGGCTCATGTTAGCTGCAAAGTCCAAGAATAACAGGCACAGCTAGAGACAGAAGCTCCCACAATTAAATCAGGACCAGCTTGTCTACTTTTAAGATCTGTTTCCTCTGTGCAGACTCCTTCCGGCTTCGAGTCTCCTCATGGACCAACAATGGCTGCCATTGCTCCTGGAGTGACATGCTTCCTAATTCACAACCACACGAAAAAAAGCAGGAAACTCCTTCTCTGAGAGCGCAAGGAAGAGTCCCAATTCATATCTGATTGCCCCTAACTGGCCTAAGGGGTATAGATCTGTGAACTCCACAATATTGTATTCTGACTGTTTTAAAGCTAAAAACCTGCTCTCCCCTGAATCAGAAATGCAGCCCCACCTGAGGAACACGGGCTCCGGGTTGACCAGAGGGATGGTCCCTAGGGGAGGCATCGGGCTCTATGCCAGGGGGTGAAAAGATGGCCAAGAACAAGAACATCAGATGTCTACTGTGCCAGGGCTTGGAATCCGCAGACCATGTTCTTTGTCCACAGGACCACTCTTACTTTATAAGATGAAGCTCATTACGTTTTTAGTTAACTCTATCATTTTGGTTTCACTTCTGTAAGGCCATATCTTTTGTAGATAGCTCTATCTATCCCGGCCCACAGAAAGGGTCATTTAAGCATTCTTAAATAAATCTGCCCAGCGGCGCAGAAAAATCTGTAACTAAGAAGATGGAAAACGAAGTTATCAGGAAGAAGGCGGAAAGTAGAGAGAGAACTGTGAGGTGAAAATAGACGAAGAGAAGGGTGCTACTCAGAAAGCACAGAGGAGGGCGCCTGCGTGGCTCAGTGGTTCAAGCCTCTGCCTTCAGCTCAGGTCATGATCTCAGGGTCCCCACATCGGGCTCTCTACTCAGCAGGGAGCCTGCTTCCTCCTCTCTCTGCCTGCCTCTCTGCCTACTTATGATCTCTCTCTCTCTTTCAAATAAATAAATAAAATATTAAAAAAAAAAAAAAAGGAAAAAGAAAGCACAGAGGAGCAAGGCCATCAGAAATCCCCCGTTCTCAGGTCAGGGTCCCTCGAGGCAGAGCCGAGGAAGGCTCTCAGGGAGTAAAGGAAGCAGCACAGGTGCGAGCGGCAGAGCAAGAGGCCATCCCCTCTGAAGACTGATCCCACAGGAGATCCCACCCAGAGGCAAGAGGCCGGCTTCTTGAAGGCAGTGCTGGGTCACCGGAGTGGGGTACAGCACACACCCCCCCACCCAAGGCAGACAGCTCCTCTCCGGGCAACGTAATTTTCTGGTGAAAGGGAAAGCTGTGAGTTGTTATCAGCCAACACTCACAGCAGCATGGAGGGGAGAGGGACAGATCAGCAGATCAAGGAAATGAGAGGGAGGTAGCGGGGTGGGGGGACAGATCCGCAGATAAAGGAGATGAGAGGGAGGTAGCGGGGTAGGGGGACAGATCCGCAGATAAAGGAGATGAGGGGGAGGTAGCGGGGTGAGGGGACAGATCCTCAGGTAAAGGAGATGAGGGGGAGAGCTCCAAGAGCTTCCACGATACCCGCAGCTGTTACTCACTTGCACTTTGACTGAAACTTCACCTGAGCTTTAATACAAGTCCTGTTGTAGGACTAATTCTCGCATTTCCCAAACATCCCCCCCCCGACGCCCAACGTGGACACTGCTAACGTAGTTCGGCCCCTCACTGTTGCCTGTCCTCTGAGAATAACCCTCTCACTGTGTGCCCCCTAATGAACCACACTTTCTGTCTTTGTGCCTTCCCTGCTAGTTTCAACCAGTAACCTGCAGCATTAATGACAGCGTGCGACCTTCAAGGGAGGCCTTCAGAAGGCTGCCAGCGCCAGCGTTTGCCTTCTCTGAATGCTCTGGCCACGATGTGAGAAAATAGGGTCCAGACAGACACAGAGTGATGAACAACCGTGGAGAGGGACCAAATGGGCAAAGTCAGGCCTCTGCAGGCCTGGTGCCTGAATGCTGCCATGGGAATGAGCCCAGGGGAGGGCCTTAGAGCCACCCAACTAATTCACTGAACTATGAGAAATGATACCTTGTCAGTGAGGTCATTTGTACACAGCGATGGATAACTACAACACTCACTTCTTGCTTTATCTCCCCAAATCCATCCTCCACACTCCCTTGTTCTCTCCAAAGCCTGAAATTGGGCTGTATCTCCTCCCTGCTTAAGAAAACCTTGATGGGGGCACCCAGGTGGCTCAGTGGGTTAAATGTCTGCCTTCTGCTCAGGTCTTGATCCAAGGTCCTGGGATGAGCCCCATGCAGGCTCCCTGCTCAGCGGGGAGTCTGCCTCTCCCTCTGCCCCTCTCCCTGCTCATGCTCACTCTCTCTGTCTGTCTCTTTCTCACAAATAAATAAAGCCTGAAAAGAAAAGAAAACCCTGATGGACTTCTACTCATTACAGAATCATCCTGGCATATGGCATCCTTCCCAATCTAGTCTTCAACCATGAAACCTGAACTCTAGTCACCATGAGCTTCTCCTCTGGACACACCATATTGTCACCTGCCATCCTCTGGCCACCACTCTTCACATGGCCAACCCAACTCCATTGGCAGAGTCTCCCTCCAGCATTCCTCAGCCCCTTGAGGCAGAGTCGATCACTCTGGTCTCTGGGTACCTCCTCACCTCCATGATGGCCCTCATGATGTGTAGCTTGTGCCAATCTCCTGACAGACAAAAAACTCCTGCAGTACAGGGATTGTGTTCCCACATTGTGTTCATTGTCGAAACACCCAGAACCTAGCTCGCCGCCTGGCATGGAACTCGGCCAACAGATGATGGCTGACTGGGCTTTGCAAACCACATGCTTCTTGAGGCCAAGCCCTACATCTTATCCATCCTGTCATGCTTGTGTTGGCGGCTGGCATGGGATAGGTCCTCAGGGGGCATGTAATCAACTTGGATGATGGAAAATAGAAAGTTAGTAAATGAGAAAGCAAAAGGACAGAAAAGAACAAATTAGAAAGTTCTGTGAGAGAAGGCAGCCAGGAGACAGTCTTCAGAAAGACAACGCCAATCAGAACTCCTCAGGGTTGAAGAACAACGGCATTCTCCAAAGTATTTGACTTGACTTGGTTCTCGATATATCCCTCCTCTCTCTTCACATGAAGTGCTCAGTGTTAATAGAGGAAGAAGGGGGCTCTGATGTGCTCTGAGGGCTGAAATCACTAGCTTTCCTCAGACACCTTCCCACAGAAGCCCTGGCACCAGCTTCCTGCTCAGAGATTGGGTTCGACTGAGGTGGTGCCAAGATGGAGTCCAGGCCCCCAGGGCCTAACCCTTCCCGTCATTTCCCCACTGTCTTATCACTGAGATAAACTGGAGCCACTTCAGACAAGCCTTGGAGCACACACCTTCCTTTCTTGTTGGCCCTGGGGCCAAGAGCTGAGAGATTTTCCCAGGATTTTTACCCTTGGTTTTGTGGTTCAGAATGCTCCGAATGGCTGCCTTTTTTAATCATTAAAACGAGGGGGAGGGGCGAAGCACTGGTTGGTGTCCCCCTTGAGGTGAGACAGTAATTGTGAAAAGGAAGATTGGTATATGTAGTGAGTTTATGTAGTAAATTCCTGGACTAGTTGTTCTCAAACTTTAGCTACATCAGGGGCGCCTGGGTGGCTCAGTTGGTTGAGCGACTGCCTTTGGCTCAGGTCATGATCCTAGAGACCCGGGATCGAGCCCCGCATCGGGCTCCCTGCTCGGTGGGAAGGCTGCTTCTCCCTTCCTCACTACCCCTGCTTCTGTTCCCTCTCTAGGTGTATTTCTCGCTGTCAAATAAATGAAGTCTTAGAAAAAAAAAAAAAAAACTTTAGCTGCATCAGAATCACCCTGGGGGGCTTCTTTTTGGCTTTGAAGGGCTGCTGTAAGACCCCCACCTTCCTGGATGTTAAAACCAGGCCACATCCATTGTCTAAAGGTAGGGACCCAACCAAAACCGCCACCCTTGGCAACCTGTCCAAACCAACCCAAACTCCATTGTCTGAATGTAGGGACTCAACCAAAACCGTCACCCTTGGCAACTATGGCTTTGCTGTAACAGACAATGTAGTTCTATATAAGGCCACCCCCGAAAGAACTCAGGGCTCTCAGCCGCTGACTGGTTTGGGGTCAGGCTGTGAGCCTGAGCATGCTCGAGTAAACCCCTTGCTTTTGCATGGAACTGGTCTCTCAGAGTCTTCCTTGACAGGTGTGGCATTCCTAGGCTCCAAGCCGACCGCCCTCTTGGGTGGTCGACCCTTACAGCTTCTTTTTTTTTTTTTTAAGATTTTATTTATTTATTTGACAGAGAGATCACAAGCAGGCAGAGAGAGAGAAGGAAGCAGGCTCCCTGCTGAGCAGAGAGCCCCATGTGGGGCGCGATCCCAGGACCCTGAGATCATGACCTGAGCCAAAGGCAGAGGCTTTAACCCTCTGAGCCACCCAGGCGCCCGCAGCCTGGGGGGGCTTCTTAAACAAGATGACATGATGGGGGCCCACCTCCAGAATTTTTGATTCATTTGCATTTCTAACAAGGTTCCCGGTGCAGCTGCGGCTGCCCGCTTAAACACCGCTTTAAGCACCATGCCCTCGCCCATAAACTTCTTGTAGAGAAGGGACTGACCTTTAATCTCTGTATGCTCAGTGCCCCTATATCGTGAGTGTTCAATGTGTGCTTTTTTTAAATTGAATTGCAGTAATGTTAATCATCATTGTTAGAAAAGTTATTCAAAAGGCACTCTATCACATACCTACAATAACATCTTTTTGTATTAAGGAAAAATCCAAATCTTTTTTTTAAATGTTTTATTATTATTATTATTATTATTATTATTATTATTATTTTATTTGACAGAGAAAAACACAGCCAGAGAGGGAACACAAGGAGGGGGAGTGAGAGAGGGAGAAGCAGGCTTCCCGCCGAGCAAGAAGCCCGATGTGGGACTCAATCCCAGGTCTCCGGGATCATGACCTGAGCCGAAGGCAGTCGCTTAACCAACTGAGCCACCCAGGCGCCCCCAAAATCCAAATCTTTATGGAGCTTAGTTCTTTCATTTTTTTCTCCTCCAGCAAATTCAAATGAAGAACGCAACTCTGACAACATCCTATCGTTCAACAGGGTCTAGAATACAAATCATTCAAGTAAATTCCCTAAAAACAACTTAGCCTGGAGGTGACCATTTACTGCTCTTAATATTGTGTGTGTTTGGTTTCCAGGGACAGAAATAGACCACCTCGGACCACCTAGACAGAAAGCAGAATTTTTTGGTTTGCAGAACCCAGCGAGGTGTTGCTGGGAATGACGGGAACCAGGGTCCAAAACCCAGTCACTGCTCCCGTTTAGGTCGCTCTTCTCAGCCTCTTCCTCCATTTTGGCGCTGTTACCCACCTCTGTACTCTGGCTGTTTCCATATTACAATACATTCGAGGAAGAGACTCAGCCAGTGAGGATGAGGTGGTGAGGTCACATAAGAAAATGGCATCTCCCACAGTGGCCACATGAGTGAGGAAGGACACGGTTCTCACAGGCGTGGGGATGAGAGATGTCAGCACTGAGGCCTGGCACCCACGAGGCCCACGACGCCCATGAAAACCTACATAAGGTGGGAAATGCTACATCTTGCTTAGTAAATATCCTTCTACATCTTCTGTTCTAAACAATGTAACAACAGTGAAGCCAACAGGTGGCGGAAAGGAAGCAGAAGCCTCCAGCCCAGAGGAAGGACCAGCCTGGAATTTGAGATGTTCTTGAGAAATACTTCAAACTACCAACAGGTTGCTCCAGCTGGGTGCTTCTTTAACCATACCCTCAAATGAGGGGGGTATGAAATGCAAGGCAGAAGTTCTCTATCAGATCCGAGTCACCAGCAAGTGGTGTTCTCATGGACATCATCGTGACTTTTCTAGATCTTTGCAACTGAAGGTTTTTCTGGGAGCACCTGGGTGGCTCAGTTGGTTAAGCGACTGCCTTCGGCTCAGGTCATGATCCCGGAGTCGCAGGATCAATTCCTGCATTGGGCTTCTAGCTCCTCAGGGAGTCTGCTTCTCCCTCGACCTTCTCCTCTCTCATACTCTTTCTTGTTCTCAAATAAATAAATAAAATATAAAGAAAGAAAAAGAAAGAGATAGAGAGAAGGTTTTTCTGTTCCATCTTCACATGGACCGAAACTTGGGAACCAAATATTTCCTCTGCCTCTGGCGAACTTAAACCTGAGTTTTTTATGTTGAAAAATCCTAGCATGTGAGGCTGAGTCCGAAGTAAATTGACAGTCAATGCTTTCCATTGTCTTTTTTTAAATTTAAATTTAATTTAATACTATATGATTGGTTTCAGCAGTAGAATTCAGTGATTCATCGGCTGCATACAACACCCAGTGCTCATTACTTCAAGTATCCTCCTTAACGCCCATCACCAGTTACCCTATCCCCCCCATCTCTGAGGATTCTGTTTTCTTTTAGGCATCTATCAAAATTAGCCCATTCTCTTTATTCCATGTTGGTTCTGAATGTTTGGCATTTTAAGCATAATAATGTCAGTTTTGGTTTAGATGAAAGCCCAGGGACATAGATTCTTCAAAAAGAAAATTAAGCTGTAGGAAACACTATTGTGCTCCTGTTAAACAAGTGATGAAACACAAGTTGTCCAAGTTCAAGATTATTTTGAAAATAAGTGGTTTTTCCCAAAATGCTGACTCAGCTGCTATGCTGGGGGACAGTGGTGGGGGGTAGGATGGAGAAAGAGGGGAATGCGGTCACACAATGGTTTGCCTCTGCCAAGCTCGGTCCCTAATGCTGATCCTAGGGGACACTAACATTTCCTGCTGGGATTCTTGTGGCAGTTTTCCTCTGCTGATGGCAAGCATTCAGATGAAGATTTCTGGGGTTTTCTGTTTTGTGTTTTTAGGCTGAAATTTAATGTTTACCTTTCAGTGTGCTCCACCTTCAACTCAATTATTGTTGGAGGTGGAAAATCCAGCAAGGAGAGGAGTTCTAAGTGTATTGATTTGATAAGAAATCAAGTCATGAATAAATGTAAGTGGACCACTGAAAATGTGGGGGGGAGGACAACTGACAAAATACAGCATATGACGAAAGCATGAAGATTTTCTTCAAATTGCACCATTGAGAGTAGAACACAAAAGGTGCATTAAGCCATGGGAAGCAGTTATGAGTAACAACAGTAGTCCAAGGAGAAAGTATTTATTTAAGAAATGCTTGACCTTGGGGATGTTATTTGCAGAGTACAGATATGTATGTATCAGTGCATGTATTATTGTCTATGCAACTGTTTATATTCCTCTTCTAAATTTAGACTTACCATCATTTTGTTATTTCCAAAGAGACAGAATCTCTCTCACTCACTAACTTTACCAACAAGTACAACTCTGCATTCTGTGCCAGACCCTGAAATAATTGCAGGAGATACACAATAAATAAAGTCAGGCTCCTCTTCTCAAGAAGTTCTCCATCCAGCCAGGAGACAGACATGTAAATAAGTAATTTAGAATGAGTATACATTATACTTATAATTCATCTCCTTCACATCTGGAACAAGCACTGGATTGTTGAGCTCTACCTAACCATGACTGTGAAGATTCTCGGCGCCAAAAGAGGCAAAACTACATAAGCACCATCCTGATGGATCACAGCTCTGGCTGGAATTCCCTCTGGATTTGTAATGCATCTGATATAACAAATGACTTGTTCGAGGTACCGTGGAACCATCAGCCATGCCTGTGTCTATTTCCCTCCATACTCTCAACCTATGAAAAGAACAGATGGATGCTGGCAAGACAGAGAGAAAAGATTTATGATGACTGTGGAAGACTTTAAAACTCCTAACCTGGACAGGCAGGGTAAAATAGATTTCCTAGGGTCAATATAAAGATTACTGAAATAGGGAGTGCTTGGCTGGCTCAGGCAGTAAAGATGTAAGTGTTCATGTGAGGGTCATGAATGCAAGATCCACATTGGTCATAGAGCTTACTAAAAAAAAGATTACTGAGATTAAAGAATTTCAATTCATTCTAATTGACTATCAGAGTTGTGTTATTCTTGACAAGCCTAAAAAGATACTAGAAAAAAATCATCTTGTGGGCTTTCTGCCCAAGGTAGAACTATATCCTGGTCAGCAGTAATCACTAACTTCTTAATTAGAGCGTCCAAGGCTGGATCTTGGGAAATGGCTCTGCCGGCCGGCAGAGCCATTTCCCAAGATCCAGCCTTGGATGCTCTGCCAACCATGTCCCTTGGAGATGTCAAAGCTCACCCAGGATCTCTACTACCCCCCCCCCACATGACACCAAGTTGTCATGAGAGATCCTATTTCTTTAGTCTGGGTACATTTTAATCCCTCTCCTTCTTCTTCTGTGACTGTCTTCTCAGTGCCTTGAGCAGGCAGGTCCAGGTCCCTCACCTCATGATTCTCAGCATCGGAATATAGTGCTGTGTAGAACTGTGCATGCTCAGTGACTCAGCGTGTGACCATGGACATGAGGACAATTTGCTTTCATGACGAATGACTATAATATCCAGTAAGGGGTTAATACCCAAAATACTCAAGGCACTCATGCAACTCAATAGCAACAAAACAAATAACCCAATTTTCAAAAGGGCCAGAGACATCTAAATAGCAGTGAAAAAAAAATTAAAAATGGGCAATGGGCATTTTCCTGAAGAAGACATAAATACAAATGACCAACAGGGACATGGAGAGGTGCTCAACATCACTAATGATCAAAAAAATGAAAATCAAAACCACAGTGAGATATCATCTTACACCTGTTAGGATGTCTCTTATTAGAAAGACAAGAGCTAACAAACGCTGGTTAGGACATGGAGAGAAGGAAAACATCCCATGTTCTATCATGGGAAAGCAGTATGGAGGTTTCTTAAGAAGTGAAACACCTGGGTGGCTCAGAGGGTTAAGCCTCTGCTTTCGGCTCAGGTCATGATCCCAGGGTCCTGGGATCAAGTCCCACATCGGGCTCTCTGCTCATCGGAGAGCCTGTTTCCTCCTCTCTCTCTCCCTGCCTCTCTGCCTATTTGTGATCTCTCTCTGTCAAATAAATAAATAAAATCTTAAAAAAAAAAAAAAAGAAATGAAACATAGAACTATCCTATGATCCAGCAATTCCACTTCTGGGAATAGATCCAAAAGAAATAAAATCAGTATCTCAAAGAATTATCTGTATCCCCATGTTTATAGCATTATTATTATTATTATTATTAGCATTATTAGTTTTATTAGCATTATTAGTTATGTTCAGTAAAATAAGCCAGACAAAGACAAACCACATGGTATCCTTAAATGTGGAATAAAGTCAAAGAGTTGAAGTCATAGAAACAGAGGCTGTGGTGTGAGGAAAATAGGGAAAAGTTAGAAAAAATGGTACAAATTTTCAGTTGCAAGATAAATAAGGCCTAAGGATCTAATGTATAAAATGGAGACTATGGGGCGTCTGGGTGGCTCAGTTGGTTAAGCGACTGCCTTCGGCTCAGGTCATGATCCCAGATCGAGCCCCACATCGGGCTCCCTGCTCGGCGGGAAGCCTGCTTCTCCCTCTCTCACTCCCCCTGCTGTGTTCCCTCTCTCGCTGTGTTTCTCTCTGTCAAATAAATAAATAAAATCTAAAATAAAATAAAATGGAGACTATATTTAATAATACTGCTGTATAATTGAAATTTGCTAAGAAAATAGAACTTGAATGTTTTCATACACTATAAAATAAAATGACTGTGTGAGGTGACGGATATGTTTAACTCAATGGGGAACTCCTTTCACAATGTATATATATGGCAAATCACTACAGTGGACACTTTAAAATGGCTTATACTTTTATTTATCGATTACACCTTAACAAAACTGGTGGGGAGAATCAGGAAAGTATAAGGAAAAAAAAGAAAGCTCGTAATAACATGATTCCTCAAACTCAGAGGTGGTGCCTTAAAAAACCAAATACAACAACAACAACAACAACAACAACAACAAAACTGTGGATACGCAAGCCGTTCTCCAGAATCAGTGTCTCTAGAAGGGAATTTGACTCTTTTTAAGTTCACAGGAATTTTTGTAGAAGAGCCAACACTGAGGATTGGACTAGATGGTGTTTCTCCGATTTACCTCCTCCAAAGAATGAGCTAGATAGCTTGTTAAACTCACAGAATCCCCCTCTCTTCTGCAGATCCTTATGTAATAGTTCTGGGATGGGACCCCAGAATCTGAAAGTTGAAAAGAGTCCCGAGTGATTTTTAAAACTGATCAAGCTTGGGAAGTCACGAACTAAGCCGGATTCCCCAAACTTCTCTTGTGATAAGAATCACCTCTAGTTGGAAAGCAAATTCCTTTGCTCCCATCCAGAAGAACAGAATCAGAAATTCTGGCTCAGATATCTGGCAGTCTATTGATTTAATAAAGACCTCCACTTGATTTTATTATCTGGGAAATGGTAATAAAGGCTCATTTATTCTCAACTCTGGCTTCTCATTAGAATCATCTGGGAATACTGTGTGTGTGTGTGTGTGTATGTGTGTGTGTGTGTGTGTGTGTGTGTGTGTACGCACGCTACAATACTCAAACATAAAGTTTATATGTAAGTGTCATATCTGTGATATTTAGTACCTTCATAGTGTTGTGCAATCATCACTGCTATCTAGTTCCAGAATATTTCCATCATTTATCTGGGGATTTTTTAAAACATCCAGATGCCTATTCTCTATCCCAGCCAAATAAATGAGAATCCCTGGGGTGAGACCGATGGATCGGGGCTCCTTAAGACATTCCAGGTGATTCCCATTTGCCGTTAAGTTCAGAAGACTTGGGATGCTTACATTCTAGAAAGCCTTTGTTAACCACCAGGGTTTCTCATGCTGCTACTCTGCTTTTCCTAAGTACACCAGCACTTTCCTCTTCACCACTCTCTTGTCGAAGTACTGCTTAATTTGATGCTTATGCCCTATTGAGGACCCTTAAATTCTTATGTCCTTCTCAGAAATGATGAGCAAGTCTCCTGTTGCTTTTGTATGTCTTCCATGAGCTGAGTCACATTTATGCTCTCAAAAGTTCTCATTTAGTTGAATAAGTTTACTTAGAGGAACCTTGTAATGATAATTTAGGAGGCAATGCGTTGTTTTAGCATGGGCCATCCTATGATGGTGGGAACCAAGAAGAAAGACAGATAAATGACAAGATGGATTATACTGCAACTTATTCTATCCCAGCAGGCTGAGAGTGGGAATACATAAAGAGAGGCAATCAAATCAGAGTCCACAATCTTTTCATAAAGGACCAGAGACTAGGTCTTCTTCACTTTTGTAGGATATATGCAACTGTTACACTTACTCAACTCTGCCATGGCCATTGTAGTACCAGAGCAGCCACTGATAATCCATATGCTAATGGACATGGCTATGTTCCAATAAAACTTGATCTATAAAAAAAAGGTCACTGCATTTGTCTTGAGAGGTAGCGTATGCCATTTCCTGATCTAAAATGTACTGGAAAGGAAGAGAGTTTCTAAAGAAAATCATATCAGAAGAGTCAAAACAATCTTGGAAGTTTACTAGCAAAAAATGGGGAAGAAAGATTCCAGGCAGAGAGAGAATGTCATGCCAAATTTTCAATGCATTGTGGCTACAGCCTGGAAGTCTTAGGAAGAAGTGGAAGGGATGAGCCTAAAGAAGATGGGAGCCAGGTCATTAGGGTTCTGTGTGCATTGTATACTGAAGCAATAAACAAGGTTTTCAATATTTATGAAAGGTCTCCCTGGCCAGTGGATGAGGATGGATTGGGTGGGCCAAGGTAAGGCAAGCCTATTGGTTAAAAGTTTGTGTTGCTAGGAAAACTGGATATCCACATGCAAAATAATAAAGTTGGACCCTTACCTAACACCAGATACAAAAATGAACTCAAAGTGGGTCAAAGACCTAAAAGTAAGAGCTAAAACTCTTAGAAGAAAATACAGGGCAGGGGTGCCCAGGTGGCTCATTTGGTTAAGTGTCTGACTCTTGATTTTGGCTCAGGTAATGATCTCAGCTTCACAGGATCAAGCCCCACATCAGGTTCCATATGAAGTCTGCTTGAGATTCTCTCTCTCCCTTTGCCCCTCCCCCTCCTCATGTGTGCTTTTTCTCTCTCTCAAATAAATATTTTTTTTTTTTAAAGAAGAAAACATAGGGGAAAACTTCATGACATTGGACTTGGCAATGATTTCTTGGATATGACACCAAAATCACAGATAACAAAAGAAAAATAGATAAATTGAGCAACATCAAAAATTTTAATTTTGTGTATAAAAAGACACAAACAACTGAACAAAAAGACAATCAATGCAAATGAAGAAAGTATTTGCAAACCATATGTTTGAGGAAGCATTAATATCCCAACTATATAAAAACCTCCTAGGACTCAAGCAAAAATAAACAAACTAATTTTAAAAATAGACAAAGGACTTGAATATTTTCGCCAAACAAGATTTGCAAATGACACGTAAGTACATAAAAGATGTTCAACATTACTAGTCATTAGGGAAATGCAGACCAAAACTATCTGGAGATACCACCTCATACCAACCAACAAACAAAACAGAAAATAACAAGGTTGTTGAGAATGGGGAGAAACCGAACCCTTGTGCATTGCTGGTGAGAATAGGAAACAGTGCAGCTACAGGGAAAACAGTGCAAAAACATGGGGGAAAAAAACTGAAAAATAAAATTACAATATGCTACAGAAATTCTACCACTGGGTATATACCCAAAAGAATTAAGAGCAGGGTCTTGAAGAGGTATTTGTACCACCATGTTCATAGAAACATTATTTACAAGCAAAACATGGAGGCAATTCAAGGATCCATCAATGAATGAGCAGATAAACATACATACAATGGAATAGTATCCAGCCTTAAAAAGGGAGGGAATTCTGACAATGTGCTACAATACAGATAAACCTTGAGGATATTATGTTAAGTAAAATAAGTCAGTCACAAAAAGACAAATACTGTAATGCCACTTATAGAAGGTACTTAGAATTCAAATCCATACAGACAGAAAGTAGAATGGTTTCGGGTGCTGGGGGAAGAGCAAATGGGAAGATATTATTTAATGGATACAGAATCTCAATCTTGCAAGATGAAGAGTTCTGAAGATGGGTGGTGGTGACGATTGTCTGACAGTGTGCATGTACTTAATACCACTGAGCTGTACACTTCAAAATGGTTAAGATAGTAAATTTTACGGTATGTGTATTTTACTACAATTAAATATTTTTTAAAGGTTGTTAGTGTAATCCACATAAGAAATGCTGAGTTTGAACTGAGATGGTGGCAGGGGAGATGGAAGGGCAGAGACAGATTCTGAATACATCTAGGAGGAAAGTAATTAAAGAGTAGCTATGGAGATGAGGGAGGGACTCCAGGTTTCAGTTGTAGGAGGTAAGTGAGCTAGAAAGAACGCATGTGGTTTTAGCCACACCTTACAGTGTGGTGACAGTAAGGTGACAAAATGGAGGCCCATTAGGCCCAGAATAAATCTTCCAACCTGTGGCCAGGAATTCTTTATTCTAAAATAGGCTGATTCCTTAGAAGCTGTGATGTGAGATCCTCCAAGAAAACTGATTAGGATTTTTGGTTTCCGTGACTTCTGAAATGACTCGCAGATAGTAGAGTCCACAGAGTTGAATAAAAGAAAAATGATGGAGTACCTCCCAGAAGGAAACTTATAAAAGGTGAACTAAACGAATGTCTATTGAGTCCTCCAATCTTTCCACCACTATATGAGGCACTGGGGTAAGTGGAGGAGCTACAGGCGAAGTTCTGGCCTCAAGAAGATTTTAATCCACGGGGAAGCAGGCAACTTCCAAGACAGATCAGTGAGCCAGAGGAGGGAACCAACTCAAAGACGGCGATGTGCCGGTGACAGCGCCACCTCTGATGGAGCCTATCTTTCAAAGGTATGGTGGAAGAGTGCTTCAGATAGAGGCAACCTCACCCCCAAAGGACACGAGGCAAGGGTGGTCTCAGTAGGTTTCAGGAACAGGAAAAAAATTAAAAAGGCCAATGTGGCTGCACTCTTTTGGACTTGATATGTTTGAGATCTTGATTAGCCATCTGTGTCAGAATTCATTCTCAGAACATGTCAGTAGGCCATTGGAGGTACTGTATTAAAAAGGGCATTACAGGAGTGGGGGGATGAGTAGGTGGAGCACAGAGGATTTTTAGGGCAATGATGGATACAGGTCATTCTCCATTTGTCCAAACCCAAGGAGGGTACAACACGGAGGGAGCCCCAATGTAAACTGTGGTCTTCGGGTGATGACGATGTGACATGGTGGGCTTATCGATTGTAACCAATGTTCCACTCTGGTGGGAGGGGTTGGTGATATATGAGTGGAAGCAGGGATACACGGGAAATCTCTGTACCCCCCACCCTCAATTTTACCAGGAGCCTAGAACTGCTCTAAAAAATAAAGCCTGTTTTTTAAAAAGCAGTTTTTTAAAAAGCTCAGTAGATGAAAAGGGATTTAAGAGAGAGATTTTGCAAAGAAGAGAAAATGACAGCATCTAGGGAGGCACTGTTGAATGATGACAAGAAAGAAAGTGACTATATTAAGTCAGAAGGAAGGTTACTTTGGGGGGGGAGACAGGGAGTTATGACAGATAGGGTGCAGAGAGGACTCAAATGGCTAGTGAAGTTCTGTTTCTTCGTGTGGGTGATGGCTCCAAGGTGGTTGTCTTATGATAATTCACTAAGTTGGGGCACCTGGGTGACTCAGTCGTTAAGCATCTGCCTTTGGTTCAGGTCATGATCCTGGTGTCCTGGGATAGAGCCCTGCATTGGGCTCCCTCCTCATCGGGAAGCCTGCTTCTCCCTTTCCCTCTCCCCCTACTTGTGTTCCCTCTCTTGCTGTCTCTCATCAAAGAAAAAAAAAAAGAAAAGAAAAAAAGAAAAGAAACTCACTAAGTTGAATGACTGTCCCACATGGTCTTTCTGTATGTGTCATCTGTTATAAGAAACACAATATAAATGATAAAGTATATTCATTCCGGTTTTTAAAAGTGCATTACAAGTGCTCTCTCTTTCAGTCCTATGACAGTCCTGCTAAGTAGGTATTCTCTTCCTCCTTTAATGATGATCAGGACGTGTCGGCTGCTGCCCAAGGAGATGCATATAGTCAACAAGAGAACCAAGACTCAAATCCAGGTGTTCTGAACCCAAAGTTCTTACTGACTTATGCTGCCTCTCACTGTACATTCAGAATAGTAATAGAGCACATTTTACAAGAAGGTCTTGAAATATGCTTCTTGAGAACCTGTGGGGGACATCAGGGAATTCAGCCTTAGGGACTCCAGAGCCCTGAGGAGGCCACTGTCACACATGGGAGCTCAGCCAAAAAGCAGTTGCAAGACACTCACTTGTCCCTTCCACTCCCTTCTCTGCAGACACTCACCAGGACAGTAGTGGAAAATGAGACTCATCCTCACCCCGGGCTGCCTTCCTAAATGGACACCATTACACCAACACCAGTCTTTTACTCATCCAAAGGCCATCCATGAACAGTCAGGTTGGGGGGCCCCAGGATGCCAGCCAAGAGTGAGAGGACAAAAATGCTGGAATTCTAACTTTGTCCTTTCCTTTTACTGCCTCTTCCCCCAGGACAAGTCTCCCAGAAATACTTTCTTCTTTCCCAAACCTGTTTTCCACTCCCTGAGCCACATCTCAAATCCTCCAGCCTGGGAGCCCCACTCAGAAGACGCAATCCCTCTGCTCAGGAAAAAGAGTTTCAGGCTCTTGGTGTCTACCTGCATTTTGCAAAACTGGGCAATGCTTTGACTTCAACCAGATGTTCATTAGGGCTCTTCTGAGCCCAGTCTGCAAGTAAGTTTTTCCCAAGCACCTACTATAGGCTGAGGACCCTGAGGGTCTTATTCTCAGGATCAGCGTTGGGCTAGGGTTGGGGCTGGGGATGCTTCCAGTCCCACGAGGGTGGACACAGATATTCTACCCCACCTTCCCACCAGAGAGGGGGAGAGATGACTTCTCACAGGCACATAAGAAGTGAGCACGCCGCTCGGTGCACAGCCAATGGGAGATATTCTAGTGTAGGGGAACCAGTGTTCTTTCCGTTAACATGGCTTTGGCCCTTTTACCCCCTTTAACATTTTTTTTCAAAAAAACAAAACAAAACAACAACAACAACAACCACAAATCCCACATTTCTTGACGGTCTACTAAGCTCCAGGGAATACGAGCATAAATGCAGGGCTATACTCCCTTGTTCTGTAGCAGGGAGTCTGGCAGACAAATGGTGGAAGATTAGCCCTGCCAGTTCGGGAACAATATAGCCTCTGCTGTGACTGTGGGAAGGAGATTTCCCTCTTTCCTGCCTGACGGAGCCTGCCTTGCATCACTGGAATCACCACCCAGCTGTAAATGCTCAAGGTAATGGGCAACGGTGCCGGTGCCGGCTCCCATTAAATGATTTTGATTCTAAGTTCCCTCGATGGTGAGGGGGAGGGGCTGCCACCTCTGTCGGGATTACTGAAGGTACAAGGAAGTCCTTTGAGTGCCTGCCTTCCTTGCTTAAAACCTACCCACAGCAATTTACCTCTGCCTAAAAGAGAGCATCCAAATTCCTGAGCTGGGGCTCCCATACCCTCCAAATCTGGTCCGACTATATTCCCACCATGCCCCCCCACCGGCGCCCCAAAAGCCCTTACTGTCCCTTATGTCCACCCCATCCTCAGTCGCCTGCAGGTTTTGAATCAGGAAGGCATGCTTTCCTCTGTGTGCTGGACTTCACTCTGCATGGCACACCAACCACTTGCCCCTAACCGTGTTTGCGGGACCATCTCTTTCTCTTCCGGGCTTAATTCAGCCCCAACCACCTGTGAAGCTCTACCTTGCCGCTCCATTCCCGACCCCACAAGTTAGAGATCTCACTTCCCTCCCCAAACCCCTGGCCCCTGCCAGAGACCATATGAGCAACTGGGTCCTGTTACCATTGTGCTTTTGCTCATCTCTCTCCACACACCCTCTCCTCCCCGCACCCCGCCATGTGTCTGCCTCTCTCTTTCTCGAGGGAAGGGATTGTGCTCTCATTTCTGTGCCTCCAGAACCAGCACCATGTCCATACGTGGTTTTGCTGGAGATGAGAAAGGACTAGAAAGATAAAATCCCCATCACAACCCCACCTACATTACCACTCACATCCGATGGTGTGCATATGGGAGTGGGAGTGTGTGTCTTTTGTGTGTGCATGCTTGCAAGAAGAGGGTAAAAGGCAGATGCTGAGAGGGAAGGTGGACAACAAGTTCAATCCTGTGAAGTTACAGGTTTTTCTATCATTCAAACATGGCATTATGAACCTCCTACTTGTTCTCTCTGCCCCTCTCTCACTTCCCTGCAGTCTATTTTCCACCCAGTCTGTTTTCCATTGTCTTAAAAAGATCATATCATTTTGCTTGAAACTCTGCGATCGCTTCCCATTAGTCATCTCACACAGAATACAGCCAAAGTCCTTATGGTGGCCATCAAGTTCCCCTCTGACCTGCTCCCTGCCCGTGATCGTTCTCGGTCCCCCGTGCTGGCCTCCTGGCCCCAGCTCTTCCCTCTGCAGGAAATTGACTTCTCCGGATGCATCAGTTTGATCAGATGTCATTTTCTCTGTGAGATGGAGCCTGCTGGCCCCACTCAACACTCCCTCATGCCCCAGCCCCACCTCCTTGCCTTGCTCTGCTGTCGAATTTTTCTTTTTTCCATAGCTTTCTTTACTTTCTATCATATCATATATTTTACTCACATGTTTATTTATTGTCTCCTGCCCATCCCCTGCCCTGACAAAGGGCAGAGGGTTTTATCTGTTCTGTGGTTATGTAGTTATTTGTGAAGCTGGACCCCTTATAATTATTATTCCTCTTATTGTTTCTTTAACTCAGTAGAGAAATCTTCACATAGATATTTGATTACTTCTAAGAATTAGAGTTACTTGATCAGGTGATGTATACGTATAAGGTTTTTTCTTTTTTTTTTAGATATATATTTTTTTATTTGGCAATTGCCTTTTTAAATTACATTATTTTATTTTTTCAGTGTTCCACTATTCATTGTTTATGCCCCACACCCAGTGCTCCATGCAATATGTGCCCTCAGTACCCACCACTGGCTTTACCCATCCTCCACCCCCTCCCTTCCAAGACCCTCAGTTTTTTTCTGAGTCCAAGGTCTCTCATGATTCATCTCCCTCCTGATCTACCCCAATTCACATTTCCTTTCCTTCTCCTACCATCCTCCATATCACTCCTTATGCTCCACAACTAAGAGAAACCATATACTTGACTTTCTCTGCTTGGCTTATTTCACTCAGCATAATCTCCTCCAATCTGGTCCATGTTGCTACAAAAGCTGGGTATTTATCCTTTCTGATGGAGGCGTGATATTCTATTGTATATATGGACCACATCTTCTTCATCCATTTGTCTGTTGAAGGGCACCTTGGCTCTTTCCATAGTTTGGTGTTTGTGGACATTGCTCCCATGAACTTTGGGGTACATATGGCCTTTCTTTTCACTACCTCTGTATCTTCGGGGTAATACTCAGTAGTACAATTGTAGGGTCATAGGTAGCTCTATTTTTAATTTTTTAAAGATTCTTCACACTTTTCCAAAGCAGCTGCACCAACTTACATTTCCACCAACAGTGTAAGAGGGTTCCTCTTTCTCCACAGCCTCTCCAACACTTATTGTTTCCTGTCCTATTAATTTTGGCCATTCTGACTGGCATAAGGTGGTATCTCAATGTGGTTTTGATTTGAATTTCCCTGATAGCTAGTGATGACAAACATTATAGCATCCATTCCCAATTAAAACTCTTCAAACTATAGGGATAGAGGAAGCATTCCTTAACCTTATAAAATCTATCTATGAAAAACCCACAGCAAATATCATTTTTTATGGGGAAAAACTGACAGCCTTCCCACTGAGATCAGGAACAAGACAAGGATGCCCACTCTCACCACTATTATTCAACATATAGTGTTAGAAGTCCTAGCAACAACAATCAGACAACAAAAAGAAATAAAAGGTATTCAAATTGGCAAAGAAGAAGTCAAACTCTCTCTCTTCACAGATGACGTGATACTCTATATGGAAAATCCAAAGACTCTACCCCCAAACTATTAGAACTCATACAACAATTAAGTCATGTGGCAGGATACAAAATCAATGCACAGAAATCAGTTGTGTTCTTATAAGATTTTTTTATAGATGTCACAAAATTGATTGCCTATCACACTTTTTGAATCGTATGTGCTTGTTGAGAAGGAATGCTACTCTTTATTTGGGGGCAATTCATAAACTTATATTTATTATGTGCCCCAGCAATTCCGCTCCTAAGAGCCCATCCGCACAAGCCCATGTATATGAATGGTCAAGGTAGCATTCTTTGTAATAGCCCCAAGCTGAAGACAACCCAGACGTCCAGCAGCTGAGGAATGGACAAATAAGACAAGGCATTTTCATACAATAAGATACTATTCAGGGCGCCTGGGTGGCTCAGTTGGTTAAGCAACTGCCTTCGGCTCAGGTCATGATCCTGGAGACCCGGGATCGAGTCCCACATCGGGCTCCCTTGCTCGGCGGGGGGCCTGCTTCTCCCTCTCTCATTCCCCCTGCTTGTGTTTCCTCTCTGGCTGTGTTTCTCTCTGTCAAATAAATAAAATCTTTAAAAAAAAAAAAA
>PITA01001696.1:38635-157991 GCA_004023965.1 Spilogale gracilis | reverse complement strand
AAAAAAAGATACTATTCAGCAATCAGAAAGGAACTATTGGGACATGCTACAATGTGAGGGAACTTATGCTAAGTGAAAGAAACAAGGTGCAGAAGACTATGTTTGTAAGATTCTGTTTATGTGAAATACCTAGAAAAGGCAATTTTATAGAGATAGAAATCAGATCAGTGGTTACCTAAGGCTGAGAGTGGGAGCAGGGATTAACTGTAAACTAACAGGAGAAATTCTTGGGGGTGATGGAAATGTTTTAAAACTGGATTTGTGGAGATGGTTTTACAATTCTGTTTACTAAATAATTGAATTGCGTACTTACAATGGTGAATTTCATGACATGTAAATTTACTTTAATAAAGCT
Organism: Spilogale gracilis; assembly: GCA_004023965.1. NCBI lineage: Eukaryota > Metazoa > Chordata > Mammalia > Carnivora > Mephitidae > Spilogale > Spilogale gracilis. The sequence goes on along the minus strand of PITA01001696.1, from coordinate 157,636 downwards.
AAGGAAATACAGAAGAAATATAATCAGAGGGAAAGATTAGGAAGAAAGTTAATATAAAATGCATGCTGTGATTTTAGAAGTTTGAGAAATGGGGCACCTGGATGGTTCAGTTGGTTAAGCGGCTGACTTTGGCCTGCTTCTCCCTCTCCCTCTGCTCCTCCCCACCCTCCCAGCTCATTCTCTCTCTTTCTCTTTTCTCAAATAAATACAAATATTTTAAAAAATAAATTAATTAAAAGTTAGCGAAATGTTGAGATAAAGCAAGAAAGATGGGATGAAGGAAGGAAGGAAGGAAGGGGAAAGAAGGAGGGAAAGAGGGAAGGAAGGAAAGGAAGGAGGGAGGGAATTATATATATATTTGCGGGCTCCTTTTGTGATGGCTCGAGACTATCAGGAGACACACCAATGTTTTCATGAAATTCATGAAATGAGTCACCTTGCACAAATAATAATGAATTATGACCTCTATACTATATTGCCACCACATGTCCTTAAAGGAGGGATGTGGGACCATAGCATCCCGCAGAAGTAAGCAAAGGCCCATGAGGTAGAAAAACCCAGGCTTGGTCTCGGAGCCACTTGTTATTCTTTATTTCAAAGAAGATTTTTATGGGTTTTCAATGTTAAAATAATAATTATTACAAAGCCCTCAACTGTGGCTTCTGTTTTCAAAAGAAATGAAAAGGGGAAACTTCCAGAGTGAAGTGGCTCTGTTGGTGGCATTTCTGAGCATGATCTGGTGGGGAAGCGGGGTGCGGAGAGGGGTGCAGCTGCAGAAACATGCAGTCCCAGAGAGAAGAGAGAAGGAGGCGGCAGGTCATCCCAGAAGGCTGGAATGCTTCGCCACACACAAAATGAGACTGTTCCGTACCATGTGTTTTAAGGACGTTCTTTTTTAAATTATGTTCAAGCAGATTGGATTTATGTGACTTTCCGTAGGAATGAGTAAAACGCGTGGATCAGATTTCAATCTGTGATTAAGGTTAGGCATCATTTTCCTGTTTATATTTCCCCAACCTGGTGCCTCATGATGGAAACCATAAGCAGAGTTAAGAACATGTTTCTAAGGCAACGTCGGGCTGTGGGCTGGAAGGGGAAATCCAGTGACCTTAACACCCCCAGGGAGGATGCAGAATAAGGGTCCTGAGATTTATGCATATTTTTCACACCCCCATACTCAGAGATGGCCGGGAGGGCAAAGGACTGAGAAGAATCCAGGTGATTCCTTTCCAGTGCAGCCATGGGGGTCCTTGAGGGGAACTACGAGTGGGTGGCTTATAGCAGAAAAACAGGGGAAATCCAGTAACTCTGTGAATAGGTTGCATTGTGAAGTTTTTATTGCTTCATAACAATTTACTACAAACCGTAGAGACTTAAATCGACTCCCATTTCGTAGCACAGAGATCTGTGGGTCAGAAGCCCAATATGGCGTGCCTGGACTGTCTTACAAGAGGTTGTCTTAAAGCTGAAGTTAAGGTGTGGGCTGTGCTTCTTCCTAGAGGCTTTGGGGAAGATTCTGCTCCCAAGTGCCTTCAGGCTGTTGTCCACATTTGGCTCCTTTCGCTTGTAGAACTTAGACGCTCATTCCCTTGCTGACTGTCAGCTGGGGGTCACTCTGGGCCCCTAAATGCTGACCACATTCCTTTGCCAGGAAGCGCAAAATCCTTCTTAAGGAGTAGGTCAGGCCAAACAGGGATGATCTCTCTATCTTAATGCCAATTTATTTGGAACCTTGATTACAGTTGCAAAATCCTTTCAAAGCCACATCTAGATTCGTGTTTGATTGACTACCTGGAAGATAGCCTTTATACACTAGGGGCCAGGAGTGTTCGGGGTCATTTTGGAATTCCGCCTGCAGTGAGTTACTTGGGGAAGTCTCTCCAGTCTAGCTAAGTGATCCTCAGGGTTGGTGGTAACAAGCCCTAGTGGATGCTTTGGAAATTCGCGGGCATTTTATTGGCGGAGCGATGGAGGGTCCGTTCCGCGGGCATTTAGTATCCGGGGCCAGGTTGCAAGAAGACGGCCTCCCACAAGAGGAATTGGGCGGCATCACACCCAGTTTCGGATGTGCCTCCGCGAGTTCATGTTACTGACAAATCTGTATCATTTTTTTAACTTCTGTATATTATTTTGCTGTTTTTGCACTGAAGTTTCCAGAAATGCACTTAGTGGGTAAATCAGGAAAAATAACGTACTTATTTTGCTGGGGACTTTACCAAGATTGTCAGCCATTTTGGAAAAAATCACGTGACCAGTACCAAGGCAGCTCCTGGAATTGAAATTGTCAGTGTGTAACCCCCACCCCCACCTTCTGTCTGCCTTGGCAACTGTCCCTGTGCCCGGGATGTTATGTTAAATGCAAGCCTCACCCTCCTTTCTGGCTTCTAATATCATAGTAACACCTAAGCATTACCTGTTGAACACCTATTTTCTTTCTTTTTTCTTTCTTTGTTAGAGTCTGGTTGACCCACAATATTACATGAGTTTCAGGTGTGCACATAGTGATTCAACAAGACTGTGTGTTATGCTGTGCACAGCGCAAGGCTCGTGACCCTCTCACTATACATTGCTATTACCGCGTTATTGAGCATATTCCCTGCGTGGTAGCTTTTCCGTACCTTCCTTCCTTAAGTGGACTTTTTACAATGACCTCTGCAGACAGATATACGCTATGAACGCTCAGGATAGTGAAGGGGGCCTTACAACATAGAGGTTATTAAAATAAGGGGCCATAAGGGGCCATGGTCCTGAAGGACTGGGAGCCAAAGTTCTCCAGTGTGGCGTACCTGCTGAAGCTGGAATTGGCCAAGAGAATGAGCGGTGGAGCCTGGGGTACATAAGCTCGTAGGGATAGAAAGGACCTTCGTGAGCTTTGAGTCTAAGTCTTTTATTTTTAAAAAATGAAAAAACGAAAACCAAAAAAGGAAAAGGGAGTTGGCTAATGTCACCTAACTAGCTAATGTCAATGTCAGGACCAGACCCGTACTTGTAATAGAAGGGTCAAGTGAGTCTATATGAAACTACTTGAAAATTGAAGTAACATTTTTAACCAAAGCATTAAGGAAAATGTTTTTCTAAAGACCTAACAATTTAATACTCTACAATCAGCTATACCATTTTCTAATGTTAAGGTGGCTGTGGAGGCAAGGTTTTACTAGATGTAGAATTGATTGTAGAATTGGTTATATCGGGGTACCTAGGTGCTCAGTCAGTTAAGTATCTGACTTTGGCTCAGGTCATGACCTTGGGGTCCTGGATCAAGCCCCACACTGGGCTCCCCACTCAGCAGGGAGTCTACTTCTCCCTCTGCCCCTGCCCCACCCCCACTCATGCTTATGCTCTCTCTCCTTCTCCCTCTCCCCCTCAAATAAATAAATAATCTTAAAAAAAAAAAAAGAATTGGTTGTAGCACACCGATTGTACTTCATATAACATCTAACTCAGCTCTGGCGAGGTATTGGTTTAGGGGCGCCTGGGTGGCTCAGTCGTTAAGCGTCTGCCTTCCACTCAGGTAGTGATCCTACAGTCCTGGGATCAAGCCCTAGTATGGGGCTCCCTGCTCAAGGGAAGCCTGTTTCTCCCTCTCTCACTCCCCCTGCTTATGTTCCCTCTCTACCTGTGTTTCTCTCTGTCAAATACATAAATAAAACCTTTAAAAAAAACAGTATTGGTTTAATGAGCTTTTTATTTGAAGTTATTATTGCTTACTTCTATTTATATTTCTGATAAAATAAATAGAACCTGGGTAAAATAATGACTACCCTAACAAGTAAATCAGAGGGCTGGCTTTAGCCATTCTGTTTCAGGCCTGGTTAGGCCTGTCCAAAACACTGGGCCAAAATGAAGGCCCAAGTACTATCACATTTCTCCATTTGTCTAGAAGAGCCACAGTCACCAATAACCACTGGTTTTTCCTTCTTGACTGGATTTTTTTGTTCAAACTTATTTAGCTACAAAATTGCCATAAGTTTTCCTATGCTGCCACCTACTGGACATAGTAAGTATAGTTTTGAATAAGCTCTGTCTTCCATTATTCCATGTACTTAGAAGTGAAATAGAGAACTTATTTGGTCTTAAAAACCCAAATACTGAATATCTAAAGCTTGTTTCTTCTAACCACTAGAGATACCTTAATGTCATCTAAATCCACCAAACCTAGGGGCGCCTGGGTGCCTCAGTTGGTTGGGCGACTGCCTTTGGCTCAGGTCATGATTCTGGAGACCCTAGATCGAGCCCCACATCGGGCTCCCTGCTCGGCGGGAAGCCTGCTTCTCTCTCTCTCTCACTCCCCCTGCTTGTGTTCCCTCTCTCGCTGTGTTTCTCTCTGTCAAATAAATAAATAAAAAAAATCTTTAAAAAAAAATAAATAAAATAAATCCACCAAACCTATGAGTCTCCATTTTCAAAATACCTCTTCTCTCCTTAGTTTAAATCACGATTCCCTTCTTCAAAATCCCTACCCTAAAAGAGGGTAAATATATTGCTATGGTTCGTGTCTTGATGTAAAAGAGAAAGTATGCCCCTCACTGCAAATAACGAGGCACTGACGGTCTAGGAGCCATGGTTTAGGATAACTTTTAGGAAAAATTGTTCTGGAAATGGGCCTTATCCGGGAAAATGAGACGTGGCTTGGCGGTAAGCAGAAAAGAACCCGTGCCACCTTGGGATTTAGCTTGGAAAAAAAGAAAAGAGAGAAGCCTAGAAAGAAACTAGCTGGTGATAAAAATAAAAAAGATAGCGGCCGCTATATTCCAGGCACTGGAATTGTCGTGCGATTCTCAGAGCGGCCGAGGAGGCAGAGGCTGATCCGCCTGACTGAGGAGGAAGTCAGGCTTTGGAGGCGGGCAGCGGGCAGTGGCCCACATGCAAAGCTCTGCCGCCTAGCCGGTGAAGCCAGACGGAGACCGGAGACCAGCGGAATGGTCAGGAGGCGGAGCCAAAGCAGCCCCCTCAGTCAATGTCACCGATTTTGTTTTTGTTTTGTTTCGTTTTGTTTAAAGATTTTATTTATTTATTTGACAGAGAGAGAAATCACAAGTAGGCAGACAGGCAGAGAGAGAGAGGAGGAAGCAGGCTCCCTGCTGAGCAGGGAGCCCGATGTGGACCTCCATCCCAGGACCCTGAGATCATGACCTGAGCCCAAGGCAGAGGCTTAACCCACTGAGACACCAAGGCGCCCTAATTTTTTGTTTGTTTGTTTGTTTTGTTTTGTTTTGTTTTTTTAAATCACAGCCAAAAGGAGACTGAGAAGATATGAGAACCACATGATTTGCAGTATTCTGGATGGGATTCTGGAACAAAAAAGGGGCATTAGGTGAAAATGAAACAAATGTAAATCAAGGATGGGCTTTAGTTAATCATTTATCAATAAGGGTTCATTCACTGTGGCAAATATATCAGAGTTTAAGATGTTTTTTAAGCCTAGTTTTTAGAGAATGATTAACAGTATGGAAAACATCTGATTCCTAAGAATTAGGAGACAGGTTAGTATAAAATCTGATTTTGAATGATTTAAGAATACTGATGGGAGAGAAGTGCGGCCACCATCACAGCCGCCAGCTCTGCAGGGCTTGGGTCTCACTGCCGCCACCATGGGGGGTGGGGCGGAGGGGTTACCGCAGAGCCGCGCCTTCGGTTCACCAAGCAACGCCCACGCCCGCAGCCCTTCACCCATGCACCTGCCCCCGGGTCCTGCCAGCCAGGCCTGACCGCGCAGATGGGGCCGGCCCCTGCAGATGCCTACGAGATCCAGCAGTTCCCAGCCTGCTCCACCGCTCAGAGTGACCCGAGGGCTTGAGGGACGCTCTGAAGCAGGGCAAGGACAACCACAGTCTGAGCTCCCTGCCCCAAAGAGACAAGTGCAGCCTGGTACAGATCCATGGGCCAGCCCTACACCCACCTTCACCCCCTTCACCCCGACAGTGGGACCATGACGTCAGAGTGTGCCCAGGGAGCTGGGGCTGGGAGTGAGGAGGGAGGTTTGCATCCCACAGATGGCCAGAGATGCAAATGTGTGGTTAAAAAAGTTTGTTTTAGGGGGGAAAATTTTGTGAATGTAAGAAGGGAAAGGCAACCATCAAGTGATTTAAATTGCTCGAATCCAGGTATTTTGTATTAGGAGAAAACATCATCAGTTCTATTTGTTCTGCTGCGACTTCTCTACTCTTTCTCCTTTGTTCATAAAGATTCTCTCTCTCTCTTTCTCTCTCTCTCTCTCTTTCACACACACACACACACACACACACACACACTCCTCAACTCTGTATTAACAGTTTATGTAACAGTAGTACAATTACTCAAGGCAAGTTCTGCACATACAGAGCTCTTTGTGGCTTATATCAGCTTGATCCTCTAAATCCTGTGGGAGAGGTCCTCCGGTTCACCCCTGCACTCTGCACACTCCGAGCAACCACGCCTGATCCTCAGCCAATGCCAAGTCAACATACGAAAGAGGTGAACGAAAATGCTCACATCATTCAAGGAACAAAGAAAGTAACTGCCAAATTAGCATGTCAAGTCATTATTTAACATGACAGGGTGTGTAGGAAACTGAACATGTTCCAAGTAATTTGAGGTTTAGGAAAGCATAAAGATGATGATTTCAGGGGCCCCTAGGTGGCTCAGAGTGTTAAAGCCTCTGCTTTCTGCTCTGGTCCTGATCTCAGGGTCCTGGGATCGAGGCCCGCATCGGGCTCTCTGCTCCACGGGGAGCCTGCTTCTCCCTCTCTCTCTCTGCCTGCCTCTCTGCCTACTTGTGATCTCTTTCTCTCTCTCTGTCAAATAAATAAATAAATAAAATCTTTAAAAAAAAGTTTGCATTAAAAAAAAAAGATGATTTTAAGTTCTAAACTAGCCTTGTAATGGGGGTCCCTGGTTGGCTCAGTCCATAGAACATGTGACTCTTGATCTCAGGATCTTGAGTTCGAGCCCCACAATGAACATAGAGCTTACTTAAAAATAAATAGATAAAATAAAATAGCCTTGTAATAGAGCCGGCTGAAGACAAAAGACTAAATTAATGACTTTCACTGATTTCAGTTATAAAGAAACTTGGGGGTAAGCTGGAAAGTAAGCAGAAGCTCACTGCAGAGTTCTCTAAGTCCTAAGGAAAAATATGCACACTTTATTATGAATAATACGGTAATTTTGGAAAGCTTGCAAAATGAGAAAATAAAGTTAGAATCACTCATAATCTCAATATTTGGAGGGGCCAACCCTTGTCTTTGAGAGCTTGCAGATTTCACAAGGACACACATCCAGGGTGTTGGAAAGGGTCATGGAAGTGGGGGCCCTAACGCTTAAGTTTCATTCGCTTGAAGCTGGGTCCATCTGTGCCCAGCAATAATCAGTGTTGTGGGCTCTTAGAGCCAGTGTGCTTGGGTTTGAATCTAGGCTACATCGTTTTCTACCAAATAGCCTTCAGTAAACCTGCTTACGTTTTGCTGTGCTTTGGTTTTTTCTCTTTGCAATACGGGGATAATGCCAATCTCAGATGTGACAAAGGTTAATTTAGAATATAGCTAAAAATTTAGCCATTATGGCCTTTTTTTTTTTTAAGATTTTATTTATTTGACAGAAAGAAACACAGCGAGAGAGGGAACACAAGCAGGGGGAGTGAGAGAGAGAAGCAGGCTTCCCGCTGAGCAAGGAGCCTGATGTGGGACTCGATCCCAGGTCTCCGGGATCGTGACCTGAGCCGAAGGCAGTCGCTCTTTATCTCAGCTCACGTCTTGATTTCAGGGTTGTGAATTCAAGCCCTGCTTTTAGACTTCATGCTGGGCATGGAGCCTACTTAAAAAGGAAAAAACAAAAAACAAAAAAAACACGGGATATGCTTAACATCAAGTGGCTTTGCCTTTTGAAAGCTCTAGAGTGGTCCTCAAGGTCAGACTGATAACATTTTAAGGAATAAGCTAACTGGACATAGATCTTTGACAAATCCAAGATGTTAATTAAGAGGGCTTGTTGGGGAAACAGGTACATACTGCCTTCACATAGAATACAGTCAGTGGTACCCCTCAGAGTTGTACATGGCTGAGGCCTCAGGGAGAGCAGTGGGGAAGATGCTGGTACCAGATGGAACTTTCTAGAGACCCTTTCCTGACACCTTCACTCTTGTGTCTAGTTTAACATGAAACAATGAAGATGTGGAAGAGGTTAATTCCTTTGCCCAAAATTATTGAGAGGCAAAAGTGGAGGTCAAAGATAAGCTTGATAAAACCCTGAAGCCTGTTCATAGGGATACCCAACCTAGTCCAGCTGCCTTTAGGTAGTGAGTCGTCTAAATCCGGTTTCCCTGGTGAATAGCAGCGAGGCCTCGGGCATGGAACCTAACCTCGGTGATGGCGTAAAACTCAAGTATCTCTGTACCTCCAGGGGTGCGATCGCCCACAAATATTAGCTATTGCATAACCTTTCATGGTGCATCATACTAAGGCATGTTAGTTTGGGAGCATTTTAATATGTTCTCATACATGAAGTATGAAGGCTTAGAACTACACTGAGTGTAGAACTTGTATTTCTGAGGCCAAAAGTTACATAAATGTGTATTTATTTGTTTGTTTATTTATTTATTTATTTATTTATTTATTTATTAACCCAGCTCCTTGTAAGTAGGAAGGAGCCTGGCTTCTTTGTTTCCTTTCCCCTAAGTCCTTCTTCAAAATGTTGTTTACAAGTCACATACCAAGTGAGAATTGAAAATACATCCCTGTGGCTTCAACTCTTAAGCAATTAGAATCATCTGGATCACTGTATATTTTGTTTTTTACACTAAAACAATGTCAACAGTAGTGATTGTTTTCGCCCTAGGAACCAAAGTATCCTTCACCTGGAAGCTGGATTCATAACCTTAGTCTAATTAGGAGAAGAACACTGGACACAGCCTACTGGAGGGGCATTGTGACACTTGTCCCCCTCAAGACTGTCAAGTCCTCAGAAACAAAACCTGAGAACTGACCACAGCCAAGAGGAGCCTAATGAGACATGATAACTAAATGTAAAGTAGTGTCTTGGATGGGCTCCTGGAACATGTAAAGGGCGTTAGGACAAAACTTGAGGGAATCTGAGGAAGCTATGGGCCAGAGTTCGCAGTAATATCAAGATTGGTTCACTGTAACAAGAGTTTTATATTAATGTAAGATGTAAAGTAGCGAAATGGAGGAGGAATATGTGGGAACTCTGTGAGAACTTCTCAATCTTCTATAAATTTAAAAGTTCATCTAACATGAAGTCTATTTAAATTTTTTTTTAAGTCTAGAGGTATACGTAGTAATAGAAACCTATAGAAAGGGGAATTAAGCTGGCTTAGATGGTAGGGCATGTGACTCTGGGTCTTAGGGTTGTGAGTCCAAGCCCTAAGCTGGCTGTGGAGAGTACTAAAAATCTTTAAGATAAATGGAATGAATGAATGAATGAATGAATGATTGATTGATTGAATGAATAGAACAAAGTCTGGAGACACTGAACCAATACTACTTTTATGGTAATTTTCCTACCTGTGTCCTAGGAGTTGCTTCTATGGAAGACATAAGCAGGGGAAGGTAAAAGAGAAAGTAGAAACCAGATGAGGCTCATCTCTTAATCAGCAGAAAAGTTTTATTTCTTTTAAGGACAAACAATTAAACCACATCCAAGGCCTTAACTTACAGATGCAAACCAAAGTGGCCGTTTAAAGCGTTAGCTATTGAGGTACAATACATACGTGGGGGGGCAATGCTTCACCATCTGAAGCTTATACCAAACTCTGTTCGCTCGACAGCTGGGCTCTGCTAGAGTGTGGGCGTGGCTGAGGGGAGGAGCTTATCTGCAGAACCAAAGGAGAACAGCTGTGTTCCACAAGTACGGAAGCATTCTGGACTGCGTTGGTGGGGGTAGGTTTCACACAGAAGGGAAGCGGGGGAAGGCTACATCCCCCTTCCCCCCTAGCCAGGGCATTAGGCTGCCTTGCACAGTGCCACAGCAGAAAAGCGGACCTCCCCTTGCTCACGCTCGGTGAATTCTCTGCAGACCTTGGCGGCATCCTGAAAGGAGAAAGGTCATTCATATCCAGACAGCAGTGGCTCAAAGGGAAGTTTCAACAGGAAAGTTAAGGCTCAGGGGTCCCTCTGATCAACTTCAGGCCTCCCATTAAACCCTTGTAAACCAGGGCTGACTTCAGACTCAAAAAAATTAATAAAAAAAATTTAAAAAATCAGGTGGCAGGCAAGACAAGAACCCCTGACACGGACATGGCCTCGGAAGCTCTGACATCTTTAGGACTTCCACCAAGAGCCCTGGGCCTCCTCCACCAAGAGCCCTGGGCCTCCTCCACCTCACGCCCGGTTTTGACAAGAAAACTACATAACACGCTTGGTGTGTACTTCTCCTCAAATCGCAACAAGGTAAGAAATGGATGCTCTCTCGCATAAGGGGGCCTAGCAGAAAAGTTCCCCTAACTCAAGAAATTCCAAGTAAAAACAAACTTCTTTCAAGCAAACATTTTACAGAACGGCTTTAAATACCTGGTGTTCCAGATGTTAATGACTTACTGACGGTGGATTGACATGTTACTAGTTCTGAAGCCCAGATTACAAAGATTGTAATAGAAAAAAAAAATGATCCCAAATCCTAGGGTTTAAATGCCTTGACATAGTGACTAGCAATCGTAGTATATATCAATTGCTTCATCTGTAAAAAGTCCAGTGGAAAGACAGCTCCACAAACCATATGAAATGTAAGACCATTAAGAGGACCGAACAGTCATGAAACATCAGCTCCCAAGGTCTAAAAACCATCACTTCAATGAGTTTGGCCCTTAAAAGGCATTAGCCACACCCAGAGTTTTGCTTCTGCTTTAGAACCACTAGTAAAAACTAAAGAGAAATTCTAGATTGACATCTACATATCTCATGCTCTATCAGAATTTTTAAGATATCAGTATTCCAGACCTTTCCTGTAGGACCCACAGGGATGACCGCCATTAAAAGTGTGTCTATAAAGGGAACAGTCACCTCCTACAATGAGCAGTGACCTCAAGATTCATGGGTGAGGCTTATGTAATTTTTTTTTTTTAAGATTTTATTCATTTGACACAGAGAGAGACAGGGAGAGAGGGAACACTAGCAGGGGGAGGGGGAGGGGGAGAGGGAGAGGGAGAGGCAGGCTCCTTGATGAGCAGGGAGGCCCATGCAGGGCTTGATCCAGGGCTCTGGGATCATGACCTGAGCTGAAGGCAGATGCTTAACGACTGAGCCACCCAGGTGCCCAGCTTATGTAATTTCTTACCAGTTTGTCAATAATATAGTTCAGACAACCTGAAAGAGCTTTAACCATATATAACCAACCTTACTTAGGATAAGAATTTTCACAGATGCTGGTTTATATTCCATTTAATTTTAAATGAGATTCTAACTAGTTTTTATTGCTTTTTAAACAGATTTACCTTCCTGACACCTCAAATTCTACTCAAGTAACAGTTTCAGGTATCCTCTGTGGGTACATTTTTATGGTATTAGCAGCGTTCAATAGGAAAGTACCTTAGAGCTTTGTTAGAAGAACCAGTCTTTCCCCCACATGGGTCATCACCAGAACTTCCGCCTCTTACTCTCCCCATAAGTAAATTCTGGCTCCGCAAACCCCCCTCATTCCTGCCTTTCTAAATCTATTTCTCATTCCATATTCCTACTCCCAAATGCCCCTCATATAGCCTAGAACAGGCTCTAACTGATCTCAGGGGTACGTGACAGCAGGCTAGAGAAAGTGACCCTCCTCCTTCTGTGGTATAACTTGGTCCCCGCTAGTGGTCCCCCTTGAGGTCATGAGGTTTAGGACGTTCCAAAGCCAGGTCTATTACCCGGAAAGGCAGTCCTGAACAGTGGCGAGGACTACTCCGATTGGAACCATGCTTTTGTCATTTAAGTCGCTGACCCTGAGCATCACTTAATCCCAGTACCTCAGTTTCCTCACCTGTAAAATATGGGTATAATCCCTCTAAATGCTAAAAGTCACCGAGATGAGTCTCTAGCACAGGGGTCAGCAAATTGCAGCCGGCAGCCCATTTTTATGGATAAAGTTTAATGGGCCACACATTCACTTAGACACGGCCCACGGGCAGCCCCGCAGCTCGGACAGCGGAGCCAACGCAAGCAGACCTCATCTTATGGCATTTCGCCTTCCGCCCTTCTCAGAAGCTGCATTTCTACAAAGGCGAAGTCTGCGGCAGCCCTCCATTAAGCAAGTCTATCAGCGCTTTTATTCCACGGCATTTGTCTGCTTTGGGTATCTGCTGGGTCACACTATGGGGATTCTGGCAATATTTTATCCTTTTTTATTCTATTTGTTACGACAATCTAGGATTAGTGACATTTGATGTCCCTGTTATGAGATTGAGGGAGCTACAAATCACTTCCGCACAAGACAGTAACCTTCGTCAATGAACATGAGTGTTCCCACAGCTCTGGTGGCCAGCTTTTCCCCCAGGTTGCTCTCCCCTCAGGCCTCCCTGTTCTGAGACAATACTGAAATTAGGCCAGTTAATAACCCTACAGTGGCCTCTAATGTGTTCGTATGAAAGGAAGAGTCACACACCTCTCACTTTAAGTCCAAAGCTAAGAATGGTTATGCTCAGGGAGGAAGGCATGTTGAGAGTAGAGACAGGCTAAAAGCTGGGACTCTTGTGCCCAACAGTGAGCCAAGTTGGGAATGCAAAGGAAAATGTTTTTTTTTTTTAAGATTTTATTTGTTTATTTGACAGAAAGAGACACAGCAAGAGAGGGACACAAGCAGAGGGAGGGGGAGAGGGAAAGGCAGGCTTCCCACCGAGCAGGGAGCCTGATGTGGGGCTCAATCCCAGACATGACCTGAGCGCAAGGCAGATGCTTAATGACTGAGCCACCGAGGCCCCCAAAAGGAAAAGTTCTTAAAGGAAATTAAAAGTGCTACTCCAGTGACCACATGAATGATAGGAAAGTGAAACAGCCTTACGGATGAGAGGGAGAAAGTTTGAGTGATCTGGAGAGAAGATCAGACCAGCCACATTTCCTTAAACCAGAGCCCAATCCAGAGCAAGGCCTGAACTCTTTTTAATCCTATGAAGGCTAAGAAGGGTGAGGAAGCTGCAGAGAAGTTTGAAGCTGGCAGAGGTTGGTCCACATTTAAGGAAAGAAGCCACCCCGGTAACATCGAAGTGTGAGGGGGAGCAGGAAGGGCTGATGAAGAAGCTGCACATGATCCAGAAGATTAGCCAAAATCATGAATGGAGGCAGCTCCACTAAGCAATGGACTTCCCACACAGATGACCCAGGCTTCTACTGGAAGATAATAACATTTAGGAGTTTTCGTAGCTAGAGAGGAGAAGTCAATGGTTGGGTTCAAAGCTTCAAAGACAGGTTCTCTTGTTAGGGGCTAATGCAGCTGGGCATTTCAAGTTGAAGCCAACGCTCACTTACCATTCTGAAAACCCTAGGTCTCTTAGAAGGACTCTATGTCTATCAGTGGAAAAACAAAGCCTGGATGACAGCACATCTGTTTATAGCATGGCTTACTGAGTATTTTGGGCCCACTCCTTGAGACCTACTGCTCAGAAAAAAAGATTTCTTTCAAAATACATTCATTCATGGACCGTGCACCCCGCCATGCTGCAGTTCTAAGAGAGCCGGACAGATTAGTGCTGTTTTCGTGCCTACTAAGTAACATCCATCCCACAGCCCCAGGAATCAACAAGTCATTTTAACTTGCAAGTCTTATTAAGAAATACACTTCATAAGGCTATCGCTGCCCAGAGAGTGATGCCGCCGATGGAGTTGGGTCAATTGAAAACCTTCTGCAAACGATACACTGTTCTAGATGCCATTAAGAACATTCCTGATTCAAGGAAAGAGATCCAATATCAACATTAACAGGAGTTTGGGAGAAGCGGATTCCACCCCTCACGGAGGACTTTGCAGTGTCTAAACTCAGAGAAAGAAGTACCACAGATGTGGCGGAAAGATCGAGAGAACCGGAACGCGATGTAGAGCAAGAGGGCAGGACAGAACTGCAGCAGTCTCAGGAGAAAACCTGAGTGGATGAGGTGTTTCTCATGAGGAGCAAAGAAAGTGGTTTCTTAAGGTGGGGTCTACTCCTGGAAAAGAGGCTGTGAAGACTGCTGAAATGACAACAAAGGTGTTAGGGCTAGAAGACAAAAGGAACTAAGTTGATACAGCAGTGGCAGGGTCTCAGAGAATCGATTCCAATTTTAAAAGTAGTTCTGTGGGTAAAATTCTCTGTCAAGGGGCGCCTACGTGGCTCAGTTGGTTAAGCAACTGCCTTCAGCTCAGGTTATGATCCTGGAGTTCTGGGATCGAGCCCCGCATCGGGCTCCCTGCTGGGCGGGAAACCTGCTTCTCCCTCTCTCAACTCCTCCTGCTTCTGTTCCCTCTCTAGCTGTGTTTCTCTCTGTCAAACAAAGAAACAAACAAATAAATAAGAATTCTCTATCAAGAGCATCTCCCCCTAAAGAGAAAACATTCATGAAAGGAAGGGTCCATGGACACAGCCCACTTGACTGTTTAAGAACTTGCCATAGCCACCCCAACCTTCAGCAGCGCCCGCCCTGACGGGTGTCAGCAGCATCAAGGCAGGAGGTGAGACCGCCACTAGCAAAAACTTGACAACCCGGAAAACTCAGATGATGGTAGGCATTTTTTAGAAATGAAGTAGTTTTCATTAAAATATATACATGCTTCCTTTAGACAGAATGCTATTGTACACTTAACAGACTACAGTATCATATAAGCAGAATTTTTATACACCCTGCGAACTGAAAATTTCATTTACAACTCATGTCACTGCAATCTTCGCTTTATTGCCACGGTCTGGACGGGAACCCACAGTACCCCTGAGGGACGCCGGGCACAACAACAGAGCCCAATGCCACCCAAGACCTATTTTTAAAATACTTTCTACCTGGCTCTTTATGGAAAGTTTTCCAGCCCTTCATCGGTATACATCAAGCACTCAAAACGGATTAGTTATTATTACAAATGAAGTACTTAGACCTTAACAGCATTTTTTAAAATCACAATTAAGCAACTTTCCCTTTATAACCCTAAGTTGGTTCAGTTCTTGAAGACCTGTTTTTAGGGGCAAGGAGCCTGAGATAGTCCATCAGCCCTTGTCCAGAATTAAGAAGTTTCTCGATCATTTATAGTAAGAACGGTGATCCTGGATCTTAAAGTTCTTATCTAGGTAGGTTTTGAATTTGCTTCTCTTGCCCTATAACAGCAGCCCAAGGGAGAAGAAAATCTGTAGTACACAACCTGTGAGACGGACCCTAATCCATGAGAGTGAGAGGGATTAAGAAAAGCTCATTTGCCCTCCCTTGAGTTGTCAGCTGTGATGTGATCTGACAAGAGGACAATGATCACCTTAATCCCACAAGGGAGTGAAGCAATGACTTTCTGCCTAATTCCAACCCTGGACTGAAGTCAGCACACTATACAGATTAGGAACTGCTGCTCTAGGGGATCTTATTTAAGACCTTTGGTAGAAAATACGGTAGATAGAATTACTAAAATACTCTTTAAGCCCTAAAGACTGCTATTCACGCAGACGATGGGTGCCGGCTGCCCGGAAAAAGTATTAGCACTGGAGACAATAAAGCCAAAGGAAGGTGGGCCTCAGTGGAAGATGGGTTCCAAAGATTACCTGCAGCAAGGAGTCCTCTGAACTGGAGCCATGGTTTACTGGGAAAGGCATTCGTCCATCTGGAATAGAGAAGCCAGGCAGCTCAACTTTCCCTGTAGATTTTTCTGACTGCTGGGCTTACCCAACCTAAAGAGAAGTTTTCCATCTCCCAAATGCCCCTCTCCCCCTGCCACTCCCACAGAGGCGGGCTGGTCACAAACTGTGGGCTGGAAAGGAGGTTCAGGTGCTCCTAGACCCCCACCCAGCACAATGCTAATGCTCAAGCAACAGGACCACACAAGCCCAATGCGGTCACCCTAATAGAAAGGCGTGGGCCATGTCTCCTGGGAAGGACCCCAGAGCAAAAGGGCAGACACAGCCTCTAAGGCACCGGGAAGGTGGAGCCAAGACGGGACCCTTCGGATTTCACTGTCCCTCCATGACTGCTGACTGGCCCTAACTCTCCTTTGCTCTGCTCTGCTTATAGGTAATTCTCTAGGCAACACGGCCAAGTCTTCCCCCATTCATACAAATAGGACGTCTTGGACCAGATGGCCCATCTTTCTTGTTGGCATACCAGCTAAGAGAAATGACCCTCCAAATGTCCAAATTCTTTCACACTGAGGCATTTTTTTTTCCAAAAGGACTCCTTATCAGGATACTTCTGGAGACCCTATACTGGTTACCGGCATGGACCACTTTACCAGTTTGGGACTAAAACCACTCCTTCTGCAGGTCATTGTGGGATGGGTGGCCGAAGTGTACGATAAAGGGTTAAGTGCTGCAATGAGAATACCGTGTGCTGGTTTTGTGAGCAAAGATAAACCTTATAAATACAGATACACTAAGTGCCACAGGGTCACACACCACTACTCTAAGAGGAATTTCATCTGAAGGAATGCCTAAAATTATGGGGCTCCAAAAATGGAGGGAAACCTACCAAGTTCATAAAGATGGCCATCCACGTTGTTAAACAGAATAAAATGAAAATTCACTTTGTCGTCTACCTGAAGAGAGTCAAGAGATATTTTTGAAGATGAGTTTTGATTGTACTGTGTATTGCATTAAACATTTTTTCTTTAGCTTTACTCAGAGATAACTGACATTCAAAACTTTCAAAATGTGTGTTGATTTAATACACATATTTTGCAATATGATTTTAAGAGCAGAACTTGTTAAAGATAAATTCTCACTCTACAATGAGCTCAAACTGACTTGCTTATGTATTATTTTAAATTAGTATAGCTAAAACTTATGTCTTTTCTACATACTAGACAATATTACAAGACCACCATAAGACCCTAATCTATTAAGATAAGGTAACTACCAGAAAGCTAAGGCTTTCTACCGAGGAGGAAATTCAGGCTTAGGGTGTACTGAGTATCTCACCCAAGGTCAAGACTAGAAAGTGGTAGGGCCGCCGATAGTTACAAAGGCACTGACACAGACTCAAATCTAATTAACAGTTGACTGGAGGACTGTGTTCAGATTAACGATACAGTGAAGCCTTCGGAGAAACCATCAGTCCTTGCTGGCGGTCTTACCCTCTCCAGCAGTCTTTGGGAGGAGTATGTGAAATGCTCAGTTGCCAGGAGGGGTATTCGTTTCTTAGAATCATTTGGATCTTAACAAAATATTGTTTGAATTTACTCAAGACTATGTTTACTGCCAGTTAGATTTCTGATGAGCTCTTTTAATGAACAGGTCTGGTCAAAGCATGATGCTGG
Organism: Spilogale gracilis; assembly: GCA_004023965.1. NCBI lineage: Eukaryota > Metazoa > Chordata > Mammalia > Carnivora > Mephitidae > Spilogale > Spilogale gracilis. The sequence goes on along the minus strand of PITA01001696.1, from coordinate 140,264 downwards.
TAGAATTTTCTGGGCTTCATCGGTCTTAATTGGCCCTGGGTGGAAACGTCTGTCGTATTCAGGTTAAGAGGCTCTTGTATGTTATTTTGGGGGTGACACAGAAGCACCTGGGCGGCCTGGCTCTGATCTGCGCTGGCACTTACCCGACATTGGCCTTCCTGGGCCACGGCATCATGGGCTGCCTGAATGGCCTGCAGACGAGAGGGAACAATTAGCATGGAAACCTCCTTAGTCATTTAAAACTGATGCTCTGGAAGTTCTCTTCCTACCTCGTTCTTTTCAAAGCATTTTGCTCGGTCTTCAGGGGACAGCTTCTCCGTTTCAGAAAGAAATTGTTTCAGGACAGAGCCATCCTCTTTTAAAAAAAAAAAAAAAAGGGCATGTTAGTATCTACACAATAGTGCAAATGGGTACACGCTTACTGCACTTAAGCTGTTACACAGCCAGCCATGTTTGGGGCCTTAAGTCTTTCCTGTGGCCCCACACAAGGTAGATGAGCAGTCCCTTTCTCCCTCAGCCTCCTTCCGAGCAATCCCTCCTCCCTGCATGAACTCTCCAGGGCCAAGCCCCCTCCTGCCTCTCTTCCCTGCCCTCCCAGCCCTTGTTCCTCTCCCATCTCACACTCCCCTCATTGGCAGCATGTATTTGTGAGACTCGTCTTACCATAAAGGCAGGAACTATCTTGTCTATTGCTGGTGACTTTTTCTTTTTTTTTTTTAAGATTTATTAAGTAATCTCTATGCCCACCAGTGGACTTGAACTCAGGAGCCAGAAATTAAAGAGTTATACAGTCCACCGATCGAGTCAGCCAGGCAACCCTTCTCTTATCTACAGCAACTGACTACACACGATCCTTCACGGTACAACAACATTTTAGTCTAATGATGGTTCTCAAACCAAGATTATTTTACTTAGGAAATGCAATCTCGGGGCGCCTGGGTGGCTCAGTTGGTTAATTGACTGCCTTCGGCTCAGGTCATGATCCCGGAGACCCGGGATCGAGTACCACATCGGGCTCCCTGCTCAGCGGGAAGCCTGCTTCTCCCTCTCTCAGTCCCTCTGCTTGTGTTTCCTCTCTGGCTGTGTTTTTCTCTGACAAACAAATAAATAAAATCTTGAAAAGAAAGAAAAGAAAAGAGAAGAGAAGAGAAGAGAAGAGAAGAGAAGAGAAGAGAAGAGAAGAGAAGAGAAAAGAAAATGCAATCTTAGTAGTATGGTTATCCAGATAGATGTTAACCTAAAGATCTTAACAGATGTAAAGTGCCTACTAGTCTGGCCCAGAGACAAAGGGCCGGCAGACAGTTTGGTCTAAGCATTTTCTCAATGCGCAATGCGGCTAAGTCTGGGAGACATGGAAGACAGGGCTAGAGCAAGAGCGATCTGTATTTCAAAGACAACGTTCAAATTTTTGGCTCTAAAATCAAATCAATTAAGACCACTTAAAATTTGGAAGGAATCCTCTGCACTTTACGGGGAGGGCTAGGACTCCAATAACTTTTCAGTGGTACGATCACGACCACGGCTACAGGACTTCCAGAAGCTCTGCTGACCTCCCGAAACACAGGACTCTAAAGTGAGACTTACTGCTGAAGAAACAGAGGCTCAAGTTCTACCTCCTTAATATGGCACGTCAATATTTGAAAAATTGAGTTCTAGAAGATTTGGATCGTTATGGCCAGACGAGCCTATTTTTTATTTTTATTATTTTTTTTTATTTATTTTGGAAGTGCACAAGCATTAGTCTTGGCCACACTTACCTTTAAGAAAAAAAAAGTATCTGACCTGCTCCAAGCAATACCATGGACTCTATTAGCTGAAATTATTCCATTCTTGGCCACCCCATCCACTGTCTAAATCAGGAGTCGGCAAACTACTGTGCCTATTTTTGTGTTATTGGAACACAACCACATCCATTGCTTTACCTCTTGCTGGGGCTGCTTCTGAACTACAAAGACAGCAAATGGCCCTCAAAACCCTAAATGATTTACTCTCACCTTATAAAAAAATCCGCTGACCCTTGGCCACTAGCACACATCATTCCATGTATTTCCATATATTTTAGTGCTGCTCATTGTGCTTCTAACAAGCCTGAGGGCTGAGACTCCTTTCTTCCACATCCCCCACGGCATTTATGGGAAGTGAGCTAAGACTCCAGACCTGACTTTGTTCACAGCTGGACCCTTTCAAGGTTTCAAGCTGCTGCTGTTTTCCTGCAGCAACTTTCATGGTATCTCAGTCCAGCTACTCTAGACTATTTTGGTTCTCCTGCTGCCTAAGAGACCCAGAACTGTCGGGGAGGGGCGGATCCACCATGCCCAAGCCACCAGAAACTTTGGTGGAGGTACTCGTGAATGCGAATGAAAGACCCTCCGGGCTTTCCCCACCTAGAATCCGAAAAGCCACATACCCTGTGGGTCAGGGCAATATGTCCTTTGTGTGCTTATTCAAGACATATAGTTCCATTTAATCCTCCTCCCAGTAATCATATCTCTGTACCTCTTGTCTGTATTTCTTGATCCATGTGCCTCAATGGTCCCAACTTCTGTGAGTTTAAGCAATCACTCTGTACCCTGCAGTAACAATACTAATCCTGTCTCTAGGGCAGGTGCAAAAGCAGTTAAAGATTTAACTGCACCACCCAACTTCCTCACTTGGGAAATATAAAAGACTGGGACCCTTGACAGTCAAGAGACAAAGGCAGAGGCAACAAGAGAGCCTGCGAGGAGAGAGCAAGAGAGCCTGCAAAAGAGGGACAGAAGAAGAGAGAGAAGTAGAGCAAGAGGGCCAAAGCCGGACTAGAGAGCTAGAGCTAGAAAGCCAATGCTAAAAAGCCAGAGTGTGAGCCTGAGCCTGCTTCATAGGTCTCTCCTGACTGACCTCAGGTCTGTAAGCTTGCATCAGATTTCCGTGTCCGTGTCATTATTTTGCCTGCCAGACATCCCGTGGTTCGGGACCCACATCTCTGCCGAGGCTGGCCCCCGGCGGCAACACAGAACCATTAGAGACAAATCCTCTGAGTATTGACATTTTATGTTTTAACCTCATCTCTAATTCTTCCGAATTGTTGAGAATGGCACCGGAGCACGTGAGAATCACCACAACTTAGGTGTGCCAGTGGAAGAAGAGCCCATACAGAGAGAAGCATAGAACTGCCCCTCACTCCCTCTTTCCCTCCAGGTGGAGGAAGCTAGACTGTATTTCTTAGAAAAGGAGTTTCCTTCCTGCAAAAGAGAATCATTAATTTGCCTACTGATTCCATCCCGATAAGTAGGTTTCAAAAAAATGGAAGGTAGTGACTTTGTTGAATAGACCCCTAGGGGTTTTGGGGATGACAAGTTACGGTTAAGTAGAGGTCAGCGAGAGGACTGCCCTCAAAACCCACTTACCGAACTCCAGCTTGTCTTGGTTATTGGCAACAGCGTGGATGAGCCCGATGGTCCCACAGGAGTTGCCAATGGTCTGCTTCATGAAGTATACCTTAGGACTGACCTCTTGTCCCTTCAGCTCTTCAATCTGTTTTTTCCTGAAGTTCTCATGCTGTGAATATAAAACATTTTTATATCTCAAATGAAAATGCAAAGCACTAGCAGATGAGTTCTGCCACCTAAATGGAAACACAAGTGGGATGTGTGACTGGGAGCCCTGGTTCTAGGTACTGGCCAGCCTGCATAGACGCGCCCGTCTGCCTCCCACACCCACGCCAGCCCAGAGGGTTCTGAGAGGTTCTGAGACTCCACCCTGATGCTGTAGTGCAGTCATGGCCTTGGATGTTGCCCAAGGACTGGTCTAGACACCACTGCAACCTTTTAGCTTGAAAATGCATGTGTCCTGAAGTCAGAAAAACAGGCAGGTTGATTTATTATTGTCCTAAAACACCACCAACAACTATATTTCACACAGGACCCCAATCAAACTCTGGTCAATTTAACATCTAATAAACACTAGCCAGTTTTTATCCCAGTATTCTTTAAAGTTCTACTTCTACTGTGTCTGAATATACTTTTTTTTAAATAACAAATACAAAACAACATTTAACTGCTGAAAGGAGCAATTTAAAGAAGTTATTCACACACATCCCCTTTTTTTTTGAAGGAAAGACAACTGATCTAGGGTTCTGGGCTGTGATCTCACAAAATCTTCCCATCCTACAAGAGGAAGGCATGACAATTTACTCGTCCTTGTCAATAATACCTTTTGAGGACAGATTAACGATGGGGGTGTGAAGGAGTCACATGAGACCAGTAAATGAATGAGACTAGAGACAGTTTCCCTCAAAGAATCCATCTGCTCTTTGTTCAGTAACTTTTGGGGGCTTATCTGGACCTTTCACTAATAAATTTTAGACCTTAAAGGTAGGACTTATCAGTTAAAAACACAGTGCCAATGCCATAGAAACTCATGTCCCATAACCAGTATAATTGGACAGAACATCAGAAGCACATTTCTTTTGTTTTTAAGATTTTAAGTAATCTCTACACCCAATGTGGGGCTCAAACTCACAATTCTGAGATCAAGAGTTGCGCACTCCACCCACTGAGGTGCCCCAGAAGTGTATTTGCAATTCCAGTCACCTTGCATTACTATACACCTAATTGAAGTTTAAGCCTGGTCTGTGATGCCATCAGAATAATAAGATCTCCTGCCCCACAAGACCAACTCATAGAAGTTCTAACACCTCTCTGAAATAAGTTACTATTCATGGGCTGTTAAGGACTTCTCTGAAATGAGTTACTATTCATGGGCTGTTAAGGACTTCCACTTTTCTGTTTTTTGTTTTTAATGGGATAGCACCATTCTTTAATTGTTCGAGCTTTTGCATGGAGATAGTCTGGAAATATTTCCAGACTATCACTTAAAATTAATGTTTCAGATCTGGTCCAGTTAGTGGGCAGCTAGGTGGTTCCATCAATTAAGCGTCTGCCTTCTGCTGGGATAGCAGGGTCCTGGGATAGAACCCCGCATCAGGTTCCTTGTTCAGCGGGAAGTCTGCTTCTCCCTCTGTCCCTCCCCCCTGCCTGTGCTCTCTGTCTCTCTCAAATAATAAAAATCTTTAAAAAAAGGAACTGGTCCAGTTAGGATTTTATAACACTCTCAGACAAAATCAGATGCTTTTTTTGGAAAATCAACACATAATCCTCAACTTTTCTTGAATTTGCTTCACTGTTTAGCCTGATTGGTGTTGTTTCACAGACTAGACGCTCAATAAATCTGACTGCCCCAACTAGAGCTAAAGGACTAAGTACCCAGATCATTCAAACCAGAACATGAATAAGTGCCGCTTGCTCCAGTAAAAAACAAGCAGTAGGCATTTGAAAGACAAACACAATGCACCACTGCCCCCCAGAGGCCTTGCCTGTGAATGCAGCTCAAAACCTCCGAGTCATCATGGAGCCTCTAATGAGAGAGCTCTGGGAGAGGCTCAAAGGAGAGGAGATGGTGTTTGATTCCGTCAACAGTGAAGCTAATTCGACTTGCAATTATTTAACAGCTCCAGTTTACCTAACTAAAGGCTTTGGCAATAAAAAAAACATGTCGGTGAGATTATCCTAATAGCTTTAATAAGGGTTTTTAATTCACAATATCAAGCCCATTTACTAGGAGGAATGCAACCTTCCCATAGGGCTTAATAATTTATGCTCGGGATGCTTCTAGAACACCAAGCCCTAGCATGGTGCTTCAGTTAAAGTTTACAGTGTTTGGAATGATGCCACCAATGCTACTGCCCCAGGTTTTGTTAATGCAGATTTCACCACTCTCAAATCAGGAGTCAAGTGACAGCAATAGGAGATAGATAACGCCATGCCAGTTAGTGGGATTTCATACATCGCAAGACAACAATTAGCCCAGCTACCTTTTTATATCTGATGCTCAGTCTTTGAGGTACATACATCCATGCACACTTGTAGAAGGAAGACCATCTAAAGGGAAATGAAAAGGTGTTTCTAAAACTGCTTTAATGCCCACCTATTTTACTTAGCTACTAGATCAGAAAGAGGTGGAAGGAGGTCCCCACACACAAATGATAATGCTTTTTTAAACAAAACACATCGGAGACACTAAAAACCAAGTGTGCATGTTGTAGGAAGTGGACGGTGGGAAGAAACCCAAGTCCACCAAAGACCCACGAGTGAAGATGGAGCATTAACGAATCTATTGTTTTTTCCTGTGGCTTAGGCAAGCCCGCACCTGCCCCTCCATTTTAACGCAAAGTGGGAGTCTGAGAAGTAAACAATAAAATGACAAGTCACAGCCCTTAAAGGGAAACAACCGGCCATTCCTTGAAGTGGAAGGCTCTGAAAAGCATAGGTTCAAGCAAACTTATGAATAGGATGAATTCTTTCTTTGTAACTGAGATGATGGAACAGAGATGCTGCTTCTTCTCTTTGAAATTCAAGGCAATGCTGGATGGACGAGCGAGGAGCCAGTAAATTCTCTAACCACAATGAGTAGGTACCATCAAAGGGCGGGCTTCTCACCCCATCCCCCGCAGGAAGGGCGCAGTTTTGCTGATGTGGGCGCCCAGTCCGAGAGAGGAGAGGGAAGCCGGGGGTCTACACGGTCCTCCACGCCTCACTCGGGTCTGGAAGCTGCGTGCACCCCGGGCCCCACGCCCTACCTGGGCCGTGAGGGGAAACAGCAGCAGCAGCGCGCAGGCAGGCGCTGGCACCGAGCCCAGAGTCTCCTCCTCCAGCCCCAGCACGTCCGCGAAGCGCCACTGGCCGGCGACCCCCAGCCGGGACAGCACCTGCGGAGACGAAAGAGGGCGGCCAGGGGCGCCGAGACCCGCGAGCGGCGGGCACCTGCCGGAAGGCGGGGCCGGTCCGGGGCCCTCGGTGCCCCCACCCCAGCCTGGGAGGAGTCGCCTGCCCCGCTCCGCAGCCCCGCTCCCCACCCCCGCGGGCGCAGTGACACAGCACAAAGCGCCGCCCACACGTGGCTCCCGCGAAGCCGGGGCACAGGAGTGCGCGGCCCGCGCCACGCCCTCGGGAGCTGGGCCCGCGCTTGCATCTGGGCCCAGCCCCCACCTCCCTCCCACCTCTGACGCTTCCGCAGTCACCCTCACCCCCCGACCCCGATGCCGGGGCAGAGGGAGGGCATCTGGGAGCGGGCGGGACGCCGCTGAGTCCCTGCGAGACAGCCGCAGCTGATGCGCGCCTCCGCCTCGGCGCTCGCGGGGGAAGGGGACAGAGGCAGTGCGAGACGCCACTCACTTTGTTCAGCATCTGAAAGGCAAATGCAAAGAAAAAAATACAAAAACAAAGCCGGTCATCGAGGCAGCTACCTAGCCAGAGCTGACCCTCTCCTCTGCGCTCCCCCTGCTACGGTGCACCTGACGCTCACCTCGGGGTTAATCTCCATCGGTTTGAGCTGCATCCTCGCGAAGCGCAGGAGGAGATGCTACCAAGAGAAGAGGAAAAACAGCAAGCGGAGCCGCCCAGGCTGCCGCTATAAAGCGCCGGCCTGACGCACTGTAGATGCCTGCGCAGGGGGACCAGAGGCAAAACCAAGAGGCGGGGAAACGGTCAGTCGCAGCCGAATGAGCACGAACCCCCCCAGGCGCCGCGCGGAGTGGTACGGCCGGGCCCCCAAACCTTGCAGTCTCACTTGCTGGTGAGATAATCTGGTGGTTGTCTAGATGGGTTTTGTTGGTGGGTGTTCTTTGAGTGTATGGAGCAGTCGTTTAGATGGAGTCTAATCTCTTGCGAACCTTCTGGAAAACTACCATTCTTACCATGCCAATTACCGGAGAGCTCAGGGTTTCTGAAGCTTTGGGGAAAAGCCCAAATTCAACAGGTATATATTTAGTATGAATATAAATATGTCTCACAAATTTTGCAGCAGTTTGTATTTGACCTTAGACAATTCATCCTCCATGTTAAATGAGTACCGAGGTTCGTTTTTAATTGACTGCCTAGAATAAAAGAGTGTGGAGGATAAACGATATTGCATTAGTAATGCTGATGTAATGTGACTCCCTGGAAAGAACTGGTTGGTCAAGGGGAAGCTGTAGAAACCTGGGGGATGTGACCTTAATATAAGAGAGGAGGCAGACGGTCGGAGACTTTAAGACACAGATCCAGGGGAAAGGTATGATTTCCAGACAAGAGGGTGTAAAAGAAAACGTATTTTTAAAAGAATGAGAGGCTTTGAAAAAATAAGACTCTCAGTTCACAATGGAATATTCACAGTGAAGGAGAAGAATGGCAACTAAAGGAACGGGCCATTCGCTAATGAGCTCAGGTGGGGCTTGTTTTTCCTATAGCATATGCAAAAGATGGAGAGAAAAAGCATGAGCAGAAGAATGAATAAAAAGAGGGACAAAAATCTAAGAATAGTGTCAGGAGAGCTAAACCTCAAAATGAAATGGGGCTTGCAGAAATGCTAAGGAAGCAAGAAGGTGGTGGTGGTTGTTTTAAGATGCTCATAATAAAATGATGATGTGGTGGAAGAATAGACCTACTGTTTAGGGGGTCCCGGGTTAATAGACGGCAGAGAGAAGAGAGGGAATCTACATTTTTTTTGAGTTATTACCTCTACAGTGGATCAATGGACAGATCTTTTGCATGTCATCTCACATAATTCTTAGAGGATCAAGTGTAAAAACTCTTCCTAGCCCAACTTCTCAGATTAGAATTCGTAGCTTAGAGAAATTATTTTGCTTCTGCTCACAAAGAAAAATGAAACAGAAGTAAAGCCTAGTAAGTTGGGCACTAAGAGTCCATTTTCTCTCCAAGTTAACATTCCATTCCACTTCTATCTTCTCTCATTTTTACCATCAGAAAACTGACCTTCACCCAGAAAAACGAGAGAGAAACATTAGGAAGAATCTAATGGATGAATTTTTATGATCTGTAAACTATGTCTCAACAAGTTGTTTTTTAAAAAAGAAGATGACTTGAAAGCCAAGACAGCTGAATAGTTCACCTGGCTATGCTAAATGAGTTCTTGCCTTTAGACAGAGATGAATTACATCTCAGTTAACTTTATTTATTCAACAACTGCTGATTAAGTATCTACGATATGATGGGCACTGAGCTTAAAACTGGAGATAGAAAGGTGAACACAGTAAATAAACTCTACATTTCCCTCATGGAGATTTGATCAGTAGTAAGAGTGATGTGAGGGGTGCCTGCGTGGCTCAGTTGGTTAGGCGACTGCCGTCAACTCAGGTCATGATCCCGGAGACCTGGGATCGAGTCTCACATCAGGCTCCCTGCTCGGCGGGAAGCCTGCTTCTCTGTTTCTCACTCCCCCTGCTTGTGTTCCCTCTCTGGCTGTGTTTCTCTCTGTCAAATAAATTTTTAAAATCTTAAAAAAAAAGAGTGATGTGAAAGCAAGAAGAGCTCAGGAGCACTTTACCTCGTGTCAAGAGTCAGGAAGGCTTCCCGAAGGAGATGACATTTAAGATAAGGGCCAATGAACAGGGAGAAGTTAGCATATGACAGTTATTACCAAAATAAATAGTAAAAATGGTTATGAAAACACTAGAGAAATCTCTATGGAAGGCATTTATTCATTCACACTATATATATTTATATTTATATTCATTGATTTTATATATATGATATATATTTTATATGATATATGATATATAATATGTATAACATGTATAATATGTATGTTATACATATTATATATTTTACTAATTCTTATATATATATATAGAGAGAGATATTAAGGGCCTGCTCTGTGCCAGGAAGCATCAGAGCAATGAATAAAACAAACAAGAAGATGCCAGGCAGTAAACAAAAACAAACCTTAACCTGATCTTTAATAAAAGGGTGGAGGGTGTAGTGCTGAAACAGCGGGCTGGAAGATTCGATGTCAGTCTTTAGTAAAATTCGAGGAGTCTTAGGAAAAATAGAATGGTTGCATTTGGAACAAGTTATGCCTGCCAGCACTTTTGGAGTCACTGGCTAGAAGAACAAGCAGAACATTCCCTCCTTGCATTCTTCATGCTGCCTGGGATGGCGTCAATTGATATCATAGTTGGAGTGGTTTTATGACTTAGTTATTCTACTTGGGAAAAACGTGCTGCTGAATGGAGTCACTTCAGCCTGCAGCCACCTGGCAATGTCTTCATCCCTTTGGAGCAGAGATAGAGTGCCTGCATGCAAATATGAATAGGCAATCTAAAAGAATTATGAGATTTAGAAAAACGAGTTCAAAATCAACGATGACATTTAATAGAGATTTTGGTGATGATGGTCCACTCCTATGAATATACCAAAAAACTGTCAATGGGTGAATGTGTCTCAGTAAAAACTCTGCAGAGATATGTGTGCAGCTCTGCATGCCAATTAAAGTGCAATTGATCTTTATATTCATTTTTCCTTTTTTTATTTACCAGAATCTATAGTTACAAAAGTATGTAATAATATGGAAAAATATCAAGTGAAATGTCAGCATTTTAATTATACTTTCAAAAATGAATACCAAAGGCAGAAAACATTTTTTTCAGTGACAGAAAAGTATTTTAAAAAATCAGTTAAGCACATAGGATAAACATGGGATAGAGCTGTTGTAGATGGGAAACAGAATCAATGAATGAATAAGTCACCCCCATGAATAAAGATGTCATTTCTTGTTCACCAAAAAAAAAAGCAGGCTTTTTTAAATCATAACTTATTTTTCTAGCAATAGTGAAGATTGTGATGGACCCTTTAAAAACTACCTTCTGATCATTCTGATGGCTAATAAAACAGAAACTTGATTATTCTTGGCAGGTCAGTTCTGCAGTGTTATGGGAGTCAATCCTGAAGGCTCAGCCCAAGTGTAGTCCTCCAGCACTCCCAGTGGTTTTATAAGCACCAAATTCCCTGTATTAAATCCCTTTCTATTTAAAATACCTAGAGTACGGACACCTGGTGGCTCAGTCCTTAAGCATCTGGTCCTTAAGCATCTGCCTTCAGCTTAGGTCCTGATCCCTGGGTCCTAGGATCGAGACCCGTGTTGGGCCCCCTGCTCAGTAGGGAGTCTGCTTCTTCCTATCCCTCTGACCCTGCCCCCTGCTCCTGCACTGTCTGTCTGTCTATCTCTCTGTCTCTCTCTCTCTGTCAGATGGATAAATAAAAAATATTTAAAAAAATAAAATACCTAGTGTAGTTTGGGACTCCTATATTAGCATACTTTTATATTTTAGGTGAATCAAAAATGTAACAGTTATTTGTCTTTATACACATCAGAGAAGCTATATGCTCTTGTATGTGTATATACTTAGAATATCGAGTTTATGGTTTTACCCATGTTAAATCTTTGGGCAAGTCTAACATATACTAAGCAAGTCGTATCATTGGTCCATAAGGATCTGGCAAAAATCACAGGAGTCATTCATAAATCCCAACGATAGAAAACTTCTGCTCTAAGGACAAAAGAGTTTTGCTAGTTGAAGGGGTAGAGTAAACCACCTATTCGTGAAGGCAGCATACTCAAACACGGAAGCAATACTTCCCAAATATTTTGAAAATATTCTACATATTCTACAGAAATTACCCAAGGAGGGAGATGAGGAAGGAAAGAAAACTAGCCCTTTTTGTTTTACTAAGGACATTGTGTTTGTCATCCTCATGGACTCATCATACCAATTCTCTGATATCCATGTTCATTTTACAGATAAGTAAACTGAGGCCTCAGAGAAGATGTTTAACCTGCTAAAGTTCACACAGCTACTGAGTGTCTGAGTCTGGGTTTCTACCCAACTTTATTTGATTTCAGAACTTGTGCATGTTCAACTCTTCTGCCTGCTTCCATCTATGGCCCAGCCATGAGACCTTAGTCATTACCACCAGAAATAAGAGTGAAGCTCAGGCACTGAGAGGAGCCGGAATGATTTCTGCAATGACCAGGGCCAGAGCAGGCCACCCAGCCCTCTGATAAGCACTGCTTACTTTGAGATCTACTAATCTAGTTTGAATTTATAATTAGCATGACATTAATAATTGACAAAGTACTTCCTCAACATTTTTAAGCTTACTTGGCAATCCCTCTGTCAATAATATGTCCCCAGAAGTAAGGTTCTGACATCCAGAGATTTTTTTAAGCTAAAAATAACACCAACAAAGATGATGTATAATGCAAAGAAACGACCCTACTTGGTTCCCATGGCGAAGTCAATTTCCCTCCTGTTTTTCTAAAAGTGGTTCATTTACTGGGTTGTTAACAAGTATATCGGAAGGAAGGAAGATAAATGTGAAGGAGAATACATGTTCTCGTTGACTTATACCTCTCAGGTATTTGTATATTCACTCAACAAATGTTTTTTAAGTATGTACTATGTGCCGGACACTATACTAGGCTTACCTGGGTTGAAAATGAGGTTAGCAAATGACAGATAAAAGGCGTAAACCACGTTTCCTAACTTTTAAAGATGAATCATCAATTTAAAGCTGCTTTTCAAGGGGACAGGAAGGGGACCCAGTGCACCAAATGAATTTATCAATTATAAGGCATTTTCCTTTTTAAAATGTTTAAACATGAAAAACGTGTACATTTTAGAAACAGGGAAATGGTCTTTTGGATTAAGCCCTTCATATTCAATACGTGGTCAGTTTGCACTCAGTTTCCTCAACAGTGAAGTGAGGATTTCACGAGCTCTAAGATTTCTCTTAGTTCAGCATAGTAAGGACCTTGAGTAGCAGAAAATAAAAGATACATAGACCAAATCATGTGAAAGTTTGGGTAAGTCTCCCTTCATCTCTAGTTCCTTAGCCATTAGGCCTTTTTAATGTCACTAGGATATAGTAAACAAGATTGATCAGTTAAAATCAGCTTCTGAAGTGTCCTTCAGATCCATTTGTTTTCTATTTCCTTTTACCGGGAGGTTGTTATATGAGGAATATGTTAAGCAGAAAAAAATTAAGTCTATAAATATACCAGGAAGAAATTTTTCTTGAGAACACTGCTGAGTCTAACCTAACCAAGCATTTTTCTTCCAGAATCTTTAGAGTGAACAAATTAATACATAGATGCCTAGAGTCTTGGAAATAACCAAAAACCCTCAACCCCAAACCATAAGAGACTCTTAATCATAGGAAACAAACTGAAGGTTGCTGGAGGGTTGGGGGTGGGGGATGGGATAACTAGGCGATGGGCATTAAGGAGGGCACATGATGTAATGAGCACTGGGTACTATATATGACTGATGAATCACAGAACTGTACCTCTGAAACCAATAATACATTATATGTTAATTAAATGAATTTCTTTTAAGTTTTTTTAAAAAAACCCTCAACCCATAAATCTACCACTCTAAGAAATTTATAGTTTCATTTCTCTACATAATCCTCCCAGTACTTGGCCATTTATATAGCCAACCCCGCTGGGTTCCCAACCAGAATTTATCCTCTTCCTCCTTCCTAACTGGCTGCCCACTGTCCTAACCCCAGCTCCACTCTGCTTTCTCAGACCCAGGTCAAGTCTATTTTCTTTTGCAGGAGACTGATGGGAGAGGAGGAGAAAGGAGGACTGTCCTTGAAGATCTTTGTTGCCTCTTGGGAGACCAACAGTGTTTCAAAAAATGTATCCTATGTAGTGTATTCATAGACCTTCAGTGGAAGAGCCCCTCAGAGCACTAGGTCAGTCATAATGCCCGAAGCAAGTATCCTGTTTGTTTCTTTTTCTCAGCTGTGAAACTTTCCCCAGAAGCCCCTACTCCTTGAAAGCTGCTCTTGTGAAAACTGACCAGAATTGAGCCTTATGCCTATCTCAGTAAGGGCACTCTGATCACCTAAGGAGAGTGGGAGGCACATTGTATGTTAAGAAGGAAAAAAGAAATCCACATTGTATCTCAAAAAGGACAAATTATGAGGCATCTGGGTGGCTCAGTCTGTTAAGTATCTGATCTTGATTTCAGCTCAGGTCATGATCTCAGGGTCATGAGATCCAGTCCCGCATCTGGCTCTGGCTGGGTGTGGAGCCTGCTTGGGATCCTGTCTCTCCTTTTCCCTCTGCCCCTTGCCCCTTCCCCACCCCCCACCTCCATAGCATGCTCTCTCTCTCCCTCTCTCTCTCTTTCTCAAAAAAGGACAAACTGAAGAAATACATTTATCTCTAAAAGAAAAAAGAGAACAAAAGTCGTGCTTAAATATAGGCAAGGAAACTGCAGAAAACCATGAACAAAGAAAGGTTTTAGAATCAGCCATAAAGAAAGCATAAATGAGGATGGCGCCTATCTCCTCCACGGCATCCAAGGAAGCCAAAAGACAGTGGGATAATATACCGTCAAAATGTTGACAGAAAATAACCATTATCCTTGAATTTTGTATTTAGCAAAACTTTTTCCAAAACAAAGGTGAAAAAAAATACATACAAATAGAAGCTAAGCAGGGACGCCTGGGTGGCTCAGTCGTTAAGCATCTGCCTTCGGCTCAGGTCATGATCCCGGAATCCAGGGTTCGAGCCCCACATGGGGCTCCCTGCGCAGCGGGAAGCCTGCTTCTCCCTCTCTCCCTCCTCCTGCTTATGTTCCCTCTCTCACTGTGTTTCTCTCTGTCAAATAAATAGATAAAATCTTTAAAAAAAAAAAAAAACAGGTAGAGAACTATCTATCTAGAGAACTGTATAAAAGAAACTTCTAACGGATATAATTTTTTAAAAAGTGATCCAGTAGATGGTCTGAGAAAAAAATAACTAAATAAATAAGGTCATATTAAATTAATTAAAATAATATTAAAATAATATTCAGGGGAGATATGTATGGAACCTCAAATAGATTTGTGTATAATAATATCTAATAAAAAGAACAGCAGTAAAATATTCTTCTTCATAATAATATCCATGATGGGAGAAAGTGCAACGAGAGTAAAAGTATTCCGAGGTGCTTTTATTATTCTGGCCAAAATTTAAAAATTAACCTTAGACTTTGTTAAGTGATATAGTTGTGATAATAAAGAAAAGGAAAATATATAAATCTAAATGATTAAAGAAAAAATAGAATATATATTCTAAAAAATAGAATATATAATATATATATATTATATATATATAATCAAATTCCCAAAAAGGCAAGATAAGAGACAACCCAGAAAATTCAGGACAAATAGGGTTAACAAGGTAAGATAGAAAAAAGTCCAAATAAATCATACTAAATATAAATGACAAAACTTAGATGTTTTATCAAATTAGATTTTAAAAATCTAGGCAATGTGCTATTTTTAAAAAAGATTTTCTTTCTTTACTAGAGAGAGAAGAGAACACGAGTTGTGGGGGGTGGTGGAAGGGCGGAGGGAAAAGCAGACTCCCCACCAAGCAGGGAGCCCGACAGAGGGCGCAATCCCAGGACCTTGGGATCCTGACCTGAGCTGAAGGCAGACACTTAACCAGCTGAACCACTCAGGCGCCCCTAGATAAGTCCCATTTTTGAGAGATGTGCCTAAAGTATAAGGATATGTCAAGATTGAAATTCAAAGGGAGGGAAAAAGTTTTCCAGAAAAACATTAACCAAAGAAACCTAGTATAGCTTTATTAATATCAGCATCAGCATAACACATTGTTAAGCAAAGGGATTATTAAAGATAGAGGCCATTTTTATGATTATTTAATTCACCAGGATGATATAATGAGTCCAAAATTGTATGCTTCTAATAAGGCAACCTCAAATGTGTAAAACAAAAATCGATAGGTTTACCAGGGAAATGGATAAATCCACTATGGCCATGAACCAACCTTTCTCAATTATTTAGTAAGTCAAGATGACAGTACAATGAGTATGGCTCTTAGTAAAAACATATGTGTGACTCCTCAGGCCTGACCATATAGGCAGTTGCAAAGCCTTTACCTGGCAGGCCTCCTGGGAGCAGCTGGCCATCCCACACCAGACACCAGTGGCCTGCAGCCTTTGAGGAGACCTGAGGTCAAGGGCTAGGCCCCACCGGCAACTG
The DNA here is from genome assembly GCA_004023965.1 of Spilogale gracilis. Taxonomy (NCBI): domain Eukaryota; kingdom Metazoa; phylum Chordata; class Mammalia; order Carnivora; family Mephitidae; genus Spilogale; species Spilogale gracilis. The sequence goes on along the minus strand of PITA01001696.1, from coordinate 124,386 downwards.
TGCTCTTTCACATATACGCATTCCTAGTCCCAGAGTCTTTATCTCTTGGTCTCTTTTCTGAGCCTGGGACACAGGTCTTTGGAGGCCTCCTCGGGAGCAGAGGGGGAAACCATTCCTAGTCCCAGAGTCTTTATCTCTTGGTCTCTTTTCTGAGCCTGGGACACAGGTCTTTGGAGGCCTCCTCGGGAGCAGAGGGGGAAACCCTGAAGGCGCTTCCCCCCCGGGCTGACTCAGAACTTTTCCACTCCTAACCCTTCCCCCTTGTCCTCACCAGGACCCCAGAGTGGAGAAAACTATTAGACTCTTGTTCCTGGGCTCTCTCAATAGTGGGATGACCCCCACATCTGCACTGATCCACCAGGCTTCGATCAGTGTGATGTTCCATGCCGGAAAATGGAACAGGAGGGGTCTGCACTCTTTCTACTTTTTTTTTTTTTTTTAAGATTTTATTTATTTACTTGACAGTGAGAAACACAATGAGAAAGGGAACACAAGCAGGGGGAGTGAGAGAGGGAGAAGCAGGGGCTCGATCTCGGGTCTCCAGAAACATGACCTGAGCTGAAGGCAGTTGCTTAACCAACTGAGCCACACAGGCATTCCTGCACTCTTTCTACTTTAACCTCTTGCTTGCACCGTGGCATTAAGTGAAAACGGCTTAGTTCTTTCATTTTCGGCACATTGCTCTAATGGGCTCCTCTGAAACCTAGCAGCTCACTCACTTGCTCTCTCCCATCTCAGCTGGCAGAGCTTCTGACATATAAAAGATAAACAAATTCTTTTGGAACCCTACAACTAACAGTCTTAATCTAATGGACATATACAAAACTCTGTACCCGACCATTTTAAAATGTGCATTGTTCTCAAGCATCCATGGAGCTTTTAAAAACATTGATTAAATGCCTTGTCATAAAGCATGACTCAACAAATTTTTGTAGAATCAGTATTATGTAGTCAATGTTTTCTAACTGTAAATGCAATTAATTCAGATACCGATAATAAAGTAACAAAGGAGACCTATAAAATTAACTTTGGATATTAAAACGCATGCTTTTTTGGTAAATCATTGCTCAAAGCAAAAGTCATTAATTGAAATTTGAAAATATTTAAAACTAAGCAATATTAAAAGTTGAAATATCAAAACATATGAGATGTAGTAAGAGTAATATTTGAGGGACATTCATAACATTAAATGCTTATATTAGAAAAAGAAGAAATGTGGGAAATTAGTGAGCTTAGGATCCAACTGAAGAGGTTAGAAAAATAAACTCAAGGCAAGTAGAAAAAAGTAGATAATAACAAGCAAAAATAGATGATATCGTAAAACACAATAGAGATGATTAACAAAAGTTGGTTTTTAAAAAGATTAATAGGGGCACCTGGGTGGCTCAGTTGGTTAAGCGACTGCCTTCCGCTCAGGTCATGATCTCGGAGACCTGGGATCAAGTCCCACATCGGGCTCCCTGCTCGGCGGGAAGCCTGCTTCTCCCTCTCTCACTCCCCCTGCTTCTGTTCCCTCGCTAGCTGTATTTCTGTCTGTCAAATAAATAAATAAAATCTTTTTTTAAAAAAAAGATTAATAAAGCAGGGAAACAAAAAATAAAAAATAAAAAAGATGAATAAACTAAACAATCACCAGGCAGGATTTATGGGGGAATAAGAGATAATTACACAAATAGATAATATTAAGAGTATCAAATGGGAACATGGTCACATACACATTACAGATTTAAAAGACAGTAAGAGAATACTATGAAAAAATGTATGTCAATCAATTTGAAAACTCAGAGAAAAAATTCAAATTCCTAGAAAAAATAGAAAGCTGGCCTCGTGTAATAAGGTAATTAAAACTCTTTCAATGAAAAAAACACTGAGCCTTATATGTTTACCAGACATCCAAGGAACAGATCATTCCATTCCCGCATCAACTATTCCTGAGAAGCTGAAGAAGGGAATGTTGGCTAATATCAGGGAAAATAGCAGAATAAGGGCTTTTAAAAATGTCCAGCTGTGTAAAAGCCTTTCTCCACATCCTCCATCAACACTTGTTATTTTCCTTTGATTGTAGCCATCCTCGTGGGTGTGAGATGGCATCTCATGGTCATTTCTTTAATGCAAAAATTTTTAAAGGTTTTATTTATTTATTTGACAGAGAGAGACAGGAAGAAAGGGAACACAAGCAGGGGGGGGTGGTGAGAGAAGGAGAAGCAGCAGACTGCCCCCATCCAGGAGGGAGCCCCATGCGGGGCTTGATCCTAGGACTCTGGATCATGACGTGAGCTCAAGGCAGAGGCTTAATAACTGAGCCACCCAGGCGCCCCAACCTCTTTATTTTTTCTTAAGATTTTATTTATTTACTTATTTGAGGAGGAGAGAGAGAGACAGCAAGAGAGCAAGAGAGCACGACTGAGATGAGAGGCAGGAGAAGCAGACTCCCCATTGAGCAGGGAGCCCGATGTTGGACTCGATCCCAGGACCCTGGGATCATGACCTGAGGTGAAGGCAGACACTTAACTGATGGAGCCACCCAGGTGCCCATGATTGCCCTCTTAAGAAAAACACCTGAACTGTGTGGTTAAGGAGAAATGCCAGTAGTTAGGGTTCCTTTTGTTCTTCTGTTCTCTGCACCTTCTCCCTCTCCCTTCCTTCCTTCCTTCCTTTCCTTTCTCCCCTTCAATTTTCTTTTTTAAAGATTCTTTTGCAGTTTACCTCATTGTCACTTCCTTTACCACTGCTCTATGATCTGGATGGTCCTGACTTCCAATAAAGGCTTGGCATCCGAGCAAAATGCTTGGCTTGTGATTTCCAGAACAACCACATTGTCATCGCTTGATTTCTAATTAACACACTTACTAGGCTTATCTGATGGCTTTCTATCTCAGAGATCACGTGACTTTTACCTTGAACACCTTTTCAGGATCTGTCTGTGGAGTTGTTTCCGTATTGAAAAAACAAGTTTATAAAGATAGAAACAGTTTAAAAGCAGTAAAGATGATACCCTGAAAAAAGTAATAAAATTATCTAATGCTTATCAGAAAGGTGGGGAAAAGACCTCTGTAGTCTTTTAAATCACCTCTTTAAAAAATGATTTTAATTGTGTGCAACTATATTATTTTATGTATGTGAAGTTAAATGTCAGAAGTCATATGTTTTGACAAAATTTCTGAATGGAAATTGGCTAGCTCGCCTAGGAAAAAGAATGTTCTCTATCCACTGGGGCAAAGTTTTAAAGGAAATACCAGGAGGTGTGACAGCAGCTCCCCTATCACAGATAAAAGTTGGAAGACTCTGGGGACCACATGTCAATATGAGCATTATCTGATACATGAGACTGACTTATAAAATAGCAACCAGAAAGGGATGGAAATCATCTTTAGAGCCTGACTATACATGCCTCATGCCCTTGAACTTAGACCCCACAACTCAGCAGAATAGGAAGACAGTATGAAACAGTTCTTTAAATGATGTTGTTGATAAGGGAGAGACACGTTAACCTCCATCCTTTCTCCTAAAAAATTCCAGGTTGGGGGCGCCTGTGAGGCTCAGTTGGTTAAGCATCTGCATTCAGCTCAGGTCGTGATCCCAGTGTCCTGGGATCGAGTTCTGCATTGGGCTCCCTGCTCAGCAGTAGTCTGCTTCTCCCTCTCCCCTTCCTTTTCCACCTGCTTGTTCTCTCTCTCTCCTTCCCTTTCTCTCTCTCTCTCTCTCTCTCTCTCTCTCTCTCTCTCTCTCTCAAATAAATAAAATCTTTTTTAAAAATTGCACATTGTAGATTTGAGTTCCTATTTATGAGACCCTGAAATAGCATTTAAGCCTATTTTTTTTTAGAGGCAGACCAACTGTATACACAGAACCTGGGATTTTTTTTTTTTATTTGACAGAGAGAAACACAGCTAGAGAGGGAACACAAGCAGGGGGAGTGGGAGAGGGAGAAGCAGGCTTCCTGCCGAGCAAGGAGCCCGATGTGGGACTCGATCCCAGGTCTCGGGGATCATAACCTGAGCCGAAGGCAGTCGCTTAAACAACTGAGCCACCCAGGCGCCCCGAACCTGGTAAATTTTTAATAAAGGAAATAAACAAAATGTAACCTCTATGAAGAAATTCTTCATGACTTCCATGCTTGTGAAACCTGATTGTTCTCATCTCTGATCTTCTCAAACTTACCTTCTTTTTTTTTTTTTTTTAATTTGACAGAGAGAAACACAGCCAGAGAGGGAACACAAGCAGGGGGAGTGAGAGAGGGAGAAGCAGGCTCCCCGCCGAGCAGGCAGCCCGATGTGGGGCTCGATTCCGGGTCTCCGGGATCATGACCTGAGCCTAAGGCAGTCGCTTAACCAACTGAGCCACCCAGGCGCCCCTCAGACTTACCTTCTATGCATTTTTATGTAGCGGGTCAGACCTAAGAGGTTGAACACTGGGCAAAATGGATGTAAGTGATGAGAAAACTAAATATAGCATGGTAAAGAAGTCGGAGTTTTCAGTTTAAAAAATTCAGTTGAAAGCATGAAATCAAGGGGACCAAGGCATAAAATGAACATTAGGGTAAAAAGTGGGAAATGAAACATTCTAATTCAGGCCACAGTCTAACTCTTTTGACCTCAGCGGCATTTTATTCTAGAGATACCTGCATCTCTCTATTTTTATATGTCCTACATTCTATGAGCACAAAGAGTGGAGAAGACACAGAATGTGTCAAGATGAAGATACCCACATATTTTCCAACTACCTCGGTAGGGTTTCTTCACCTCTCTGAACTTCTCCCGTGTGTGAACTGAGGCTGCTCACTGCGCAGTGGAGGGGTGCATTCATGTATTAAGTCCTTGCAAATAGAAAGCCCTCAGACACACTGGATATTACCAGGCAAAGGACTAAAAACATAAAGTGGTTTCATGGAAGGCTGAGTTCTCTCCTTTTCTTGCATTGGTCTACAGGATGGAGCCTGTTTTTGTCTCTCGTCCTGCCTGCCACTGCTCATCAGACTTCACCTAATATCCCTACAGCAGCAGAATCTTGAACTCTGGGGGCCCTTAGTTGCCTGCCTCAGGAGACATGTGCCTTTTGAGATGATACGTTTCTTCTAAAAAGTCGGTTTTGTCCATTTTGTACTTTACTTTTTAAGAGAGGTGTATTTGTTCTAATACAAAATATTTCCCTGGGGCACCTGGGTGACACAGTTGGTTAAGGTCCAACTCTTGGTTTTGGCTCAGGTCATGGTCTCAAGGCTGTGAGATCCAGGCCTGCGTCGGGCTCCATGTTCAGCACTGAATCTGCTTGAGATTCATTCTCCCTCCCTTTCCCTGGTCCCCTGCTCCTCCACCTGCCTGCGCTCTCGCTCCCTCTCACTCTCAAATAAAATAAAATAAAATATTTCCCCCGTATTTTCTAGCGCACTCGTCACTCCAAGAGGATTTCTTTTCTTTTTTTTTTTTTCTTTTTTAAGATTTTTACTTATTTATTTGACAGAGAGAAACACAGCTAGAGAGAGAACACCAGCAAGGGGACTGAGAGTGGGAGAAGCAGGCTTCCCGCCGAGCAGGGAGCCTGATGCGGGGCCCGATCCTGGGCCTCCGGGATCATGACCTGAGCCGAAAGCAGCCGCTCAACCAACTGAGCCACCCAGGCGCCCTACTCCAAGAGGATTTCTAAGTACTCCTGAAATATGGTCGCCTGTTCCCAGGGTATGAAAAACTCAGTTTGAAAAACAGACTGGCTCCTAGCCCTTAGGATATTTTTAGCTCAGAAAAATCAGGGAAAGCAGATTCTTTGTCCCAAGCAGGTATTTGTCCTCTAACTAGTGGGTTTTCACTTTTCTGGGGCGGCCTCCTTTCTCACAGGCATTTCCTTATTGCTGGTTGTCTCCCGTCAGGTTTTAAAGAAGTGGAGCCAGAGAAAGGAATTCAGTGCACTGTGATTTACTGATGGTAAAGCCTTATATCCATGAAAAGCCTTAACGGGAAGGACAGAAGCAAAATAAAGGAGGGGAAAGAGCCAAGCTGGGATGTGGTCTCAGGTCACGTCTGACCTTGGCCTGATCCCTAGGGGGAAAGCTCTGGAGCCTGAAACTCCCTGCAGAATTGTCCTTCCTTTGAGACAAAGCAGTAGCCTCTGTCCCCCGAGTCTGCGACTTGTTGGCTGGACTGTCTTGGCGGCCTGTTCGAATGCTCCATCAGGCTGGCACCTTCCAGGTGCGGTGGCTGGAGACCCAGGCAGGGATCCCGTGCTCTTAAGCTCAGCCCACCTGTGGTGCCGTATCAAGGGCTCACCATGGCCTTCAAGGTGCCAGCTACCCCATGGCCACCTGGCCTGATCAACACAATATTGTCACTGCGAGGGATCAATGTGATGCTCTGTAGGATGTCCCGAAAATGAAGATCTCTTAACCCTATATTAAGACAGAACATGAGAAAGGAAGCACAGCCCTGAGGCAAGACCATAAACGTATACTTGCCGGAGGCCAGCTCCAGTTGAACCAGGAGTCACTGAAGGAAAGACAGTGTCGGTGAATGAGAGAGCCCCGAAGAAACCTTTGCGATCACCTGCCAGGCATCTCTGCCTTGCCGCCTCTAAATGTCTTTATTTAGAGGCAACAAGTTAAAGATTCTCATAAAGGAAAATTTTTTTAGAAAGCGATTTTTGACTACACAGTGTCTTTGTTAGAGAAACATAGTGCTTTTGTGAACCATAGTGCTCTAATGAGTGAAACATGTTTTTGCAGGTGCACATATCTACAATTCAGAGTTAACTCCTTCAACCAAACCAAGGACATGTTATTCAGTAAAGTTTTTTACAGTTTCTTACATTTGGTGCCTGGACGATAAAGGGTAGACTAATGATATGATGTTTGTTAAGCAGGTCTTACAAACAAGAAGGCAATTGAAAGGCTAGGATGAATTGTGTACAAAGTTTTAGCTACATTATTAATACAATGACCAAAGTTAGTCTGTCTGGCATGGAGGAGAAAGATAACTTATTTTGCAAAGGTAAAAGCACTTGCTCAAGCTTGTTTTCTATGACTGGGTGCAGATCTCTTTATTTATGGATCCTTTGTGTGCATGGCAATGTTCTTGTTCCTATAGTTTTGTTTCTTATGTTAAGCCCTTTATTTAAGCATTCAAGAGCCTTGACAATCTCCTCCACAGAGCTGCAGGAAATTTAAAGGGAAAGTACAAAAAGTGCACTCTTAAGGACTGTAAGGGGATTCGGTTTGGTTTAGAGCATCCTGAGGCCCTGTTAAGAGTAAAGTGCTTCTGGGGCGCCTGGCTGGCTCAGTTGGTTAAGCGACTGCCTTCGGCTCAGGTCATGATCTCATCATGAGGCAATCGATCGAGGGGATCGAGTCCCACATTGGGCTCCCTGATCGATGGGAAGCCTGCTTCTCCCTCTCTCACTCCCCCTGCTTGTGTTCCCTCTCTGGCTGTGTTTCTCTCTGTCAAATAAATAAAATCTTAAAAAAAAAAAAAAAGAGTAAAGTGCTTCTACTTTAGGATAAAGATCAATTAGTAAAAAAGAGGAGATGCCAGTTTTGCACCATTGGCAGGAGCAAGGCTCAGACTGCCCTTTCCTCTCTGTGACCACGTCGGGCCTCATGGGGTTATTCTACGGCGGCTGGAGCTGTGCTTCCACTGCTACCTTCTCACTGAGACATATGGAAGTCAGTGAGTTTTCCCGTGAGGTGGGAGCTGTGCTTCTGCTGCCCTCTTCTCCACTGTGACTCCGTCAGCTTGCGAGACCCGGGTGGCTCCCAGCATATACTGTTGCCGGTTCCATGGGAGAACAAAACGTTTCTACTCTTCCTTTTGGAACTGGAATGAAAAAATGTCAAATCAGTGGCTGCATACCAGGTAACTGAGTCCATATTAATCTGTTCTAACAAGGATCCCACTCCTGGCAGGTAGCTTGTGGTCTGTTGCCATCTTCCAGGATCCATCTGGCCTCCCTTGAGAGCAACCCGTGGGCTCACTACCATGCTTATCCATATGCTCTTGCAAGACCCTCATTCCTGGGACTTTGTCAGTGAGTTTGGGTCTGAAAACTGAATTGCATCCTGAACCAGGCAAGGAGTTATAACCTCTCATTGGGGTACCCTCTCTTAGTCTCATGGTCCTCCTTCCTTGATTTCTTCTACTTGAAAGTGGTATCCTCCTCCATTGCCCATCTGTTTTGCCCTCAGGGACATCATGTTCTGTCTCAATAAACCTCGCGTTGCCTCTATACTGTCAACCTGACATTGTTGATTATTATAATTGCAACCTCTGGCTATCTGTGTAGGAGTAAAAATGCTGAATTAAATGGTAATTCTATGTTTAACTTTTTGATAGTCTGCCAGACTGTTTTCCAAAGCGGTTGCATCGTTTTATATTCCCACCAGCAGGGGATGAAGATTCCAATTTCTCCACATCCTCGCCAGCACTGGTTTTTCTCCTTTTGATTCTAGCCATCCTAGTGGCTGGCTATGACCTACATTTCCCTAAAGGCTAATGGTGTTACTTATCTTTCTTTTTTTTTTTTTTTTAAAGATTTTATTTATTTGACAGAGAGAAATACAGCCAGAGAGGAGTGAGAGGGACACAAGCAGGGGGAGTGAGAGAGGGAGAAGAGGCTTCCTGCCAAGCAGGGAGCCCGATGTGGGACTCGATCCCGGGTCTCCGGGACCATGACCTGAGCCGAAGGCAGTTGCCTAACCAACTGAGCCACCCAGGTGCCCCTGGTGTTACTTATCTTTCAAGTGTGATTTGGCCATTCATAGATCTTCTGTGAAGACATATCTATTTGGATCTTTTGTCTGTTTAAAAATTGTGCCATTCATCTTTTTATTTTTGACTTATAAGTGTTCTTTGTATATTCTAGACACAAATCCATCATCAGATGTATGATTTCTCCAAGAATGGGAGAAAGTATGTTTCCATGAGATCATCTAGCAGGCCCTGATTTCAACATCTCCTTACTGAGTACCTGGTAGATGACTGAAAACAGGAATTTGCAGATCAATGAGACATTTTCCACCTGCAGGAAAGGTTGAGCAGCACAGCATTGAGACACCTGGATCAGCTCCTGGTTTTCCCCAGTCCTCTGGCCACTCCTCATCTCTCCAGCCCTTCCAACTGCCCCAGAGCTCAGTCCTGAACTCTTTCCTTTTCTACCTACACTCATTCTCCTAACAATCGTATCCATCTGTAAGTAAATAATCCTAAAATGTGTATCTCTATCTCAGGATCCTCTCCACACACCCCGCATGCCAGACATCTGTGCAGTTCCCCAGCTGATGTAGTCCCCTGTATATCTAGTAGGCATCGCAAAGCTATGGAACTGACTCTGAACTTCCAGTATTGCTCTCAAAATTTGTTCTACCCCTAGTCATCTGTGTCATTAAATGCCAATCCTGTTCATCAGCATTCAAGTCAAGAACTTTATAGTCATCTTTGACTCTCTTTTTCTCTCACACCCAACATTCTGCTTGATAGCAAATCCTCATCTGTACCTTCAGAATATATCCAGATTCTTTTTCTCCTCCCCCCCACCCCCCGCTTTTTTAAAAGATCCTACCTATTTATTAGAGAGAGAGAGAGCACAAGGTGGGGGAACAGGAGAGGGAAGGCATCCCGGGATCCCAGGACCATAACCCAAGCCAAAGACAGACGCCCAACCAACTGAGTCACCCAGGTGCCCCAAAATATATCCAGATTCTAACAATTTGTCACCACCTGACTCAGTGCTAACAGCTGGGTTGGAATCAATCATCTGGATGATTGCATTGACCTTTTAATTCATCTTCCTACTTCTGCCCTTATCTGCCTCCTACAGTCTGTTCTTAACATAGAAGCAAGAGTAGATTCATTTAAAATGTCAGATCATGTCACTCTGCTTATAACCTTCCCATGGCTTTCTATCTTTTTTTTAAATTCTTTTTTAAAAATTTTATTTATTTATTTGACAGAGAGAGAGACCACAAGTAGGCAGAGAGGTAGGCAGAGAGAGAGGAGGAAGCAGGCTAGGCCCCCTGCCGAACAGAGAGCCCAATGTGGGCCTCGATCCCAGGACCCTGAGATCATGACCTGAGCCGAAGGCAGAGGCATTAACCCACTGAGCCACCCAGCGCCCTCATGGCTTTCTATCTTAAGCAGAGGAAAAATTGATACTCCTGTAGTATTCTATGAGGCCATACATGACCTTGTCTCTCTCTTCTTACCTCTGTATCTCATTTCCTCCTAGTCTCCTCTTCACTAACTCCACTCAGTCATACTACTTCCTCATTCAAGTTCATGCCCAGGGCCTTTGCACTCGCTGTTCCTTTGCCTGAAATACTCTTCCGGAGGGAGCCTTATGACCACCCCCTTAACTTTCTCAGACCCTGGCTCAAATATCCTTGTATCTGTTAGGGTTCAATCAGAGAAGCAGGACCACCATGAATGTTGTGGGACCAGGGATTTATTATAGGAATTAGATCATACATAGCTGTGGGACAAGCTGGGGACATGAAAGTCTGGGATGGTGATAGTTATTAGCCAATTCTCCTGAAGCACTGATGCAAGACAGAGCTTGCGGGGAAATCTGAGAAGCCAAGAACATTCAGCCACTAAAGCATACCACAAACGGAGGAGTTTATGGGGGAGATCTATGGAAATCTGTTTCTTTTGTGTGGTTATCGCCTCTGTGAGTTAGCAGCCAAGTATTTGGTGGTGGGCCTGGGGCCACTCTTGGCTGCTCTTCTAAACATACTTAATTTTCAAATAAAGACAAGAGCAAAAATATGCTTCTTCTACTTAATATGATGCAACTATTTCTCAAGCAGCTGATCATACAAAATTCCACTTTGTCAATATTAGAGTTATGGATATGCATTCATTTTGTAGCTGAGTTTGATATTCTGTAATATAAATCCTAAAATTTAATGTTGACTGCTATTAACACATTATGTTAGATAGTAGGAAAACGGGACAGAGAAAAAGGAAATGTATACACAAATATATTCTTATCAAATTAAGAAAGAAAAGTTTATAACCACTATAGCCCTTGTTTTTACCACCGATCATTTAATCATCATTCATATTTATGACTGCCTTCTTCTATTCCCATAGGCCTTCTTGGCTGTTGCCATGGACTGAGATGCGAGAAGGCACTAGAGCAAGAATGGAAGCCACGGAGGTAAGTCACTTGCTCACGTGAGTTCCTGACACCTTCAGGATCCGCCAGAGGGCAGTCTTGACCACTTGCATTTAAAGATGGAGTGCTGCTGGGCACATCCAGCTCTATGGCTAGCCGACATCCAAAGCATTGTGGGTCTTTTAGTTTGAATAGTTTAAACTTTGCTAGGGCCCAACAGCAAGTTAGAAGCTATTCATCAAAAAGGAGGATAATTCTATGCAGAGGGTGGCATACCTTTGCTCAAAATCCTAACGTAACATTCTGATCTGAGGAGCTGGCCATTGGCTCCATACAGCATCCCTATGGGTCACAGACACTTTGATCACCATGGGATTTACTGGGCCAGACAGCCCAGGTGGCTATGCAGCTTTTGTGGCAGCCTGGACCCAGTGGAGAGTCATCTGTTTCTCTGTACCCCAGCCAAAATGGGGAATCCTTTGGGTCGTTGGATAAATGGGTCAACGTAGCAGTCCTAACTTTTGGGAGGTTTTTGCCTCCCCGAAACCCTAACAACACAAGGTGTTCTACTTTTTCCTGTTGGTAAGGGGACCATAGGGAGCAACTTGCCCTTACCCTTGGAAGGGATAGCTTGATACGGCCCATGCATCTGGACTCCTAGAAATTTCACTGAGGTGGTAGGTTCCCAGGTTCTTGTGTTTTGTATCCCACCATCTGACCACACGTGTCTACCATGGGATCAAGGGTGGTGGCTGTTTCTCTGCTTGCCCACAGGTTCAGTTCAACCCTTTCAGTGTGGATCAGTCAAGTCCACACCGCCTTCACGTTCTGCACCTACCCCACAAAACCCTCTGTTCCAGGAACACTGTTCAGGAACACTGAACTTTTAAAAAAATATTTTATTTATTTATTTGACAGAAACACAGCTAGAGAGGGAACAAGCAGGGGGAGTGAAAGAGGGAGGCTTCCCGCTGAGCAGGGAGCCCGATGCAGGGCTCGATCCCAGGACACTGGGATCATGACCTGAGCCGAAGGCAGACGCTTAATGACTGAGACACCCAGGAGCCCTGAACTTTTTATCATTCTCTATACAGATGCAATGGCCTTGCAGGTCTCCGGATATTGATTGTACTTTCAATACTGGATGGCTAATTCCTGTTTCCTCTTAGTAAATTTCTGCTCTTCCTTAAAATAGAAATAAAATATCTCTTCTGTGAAGCCTATCCCTCCTTCCTCTCCACTGTGCTCCCATAAGCCTCTTTTATTCCTTGATTATGCACCTATCATGTCATGTGAGAATTGCCTGCTGCCAGGTAAAGCCTCCATAGCAGAGTCTGCCCTACTTCGCTTCCCGTCCTCTGATCCTGGCGTGCTTCAGTGCATTAGTTGGAGCTCAGTAAATTTGCACTGAATTAAGCTTCCCTCCTAGTTGACTGTCTTCAAAGTGGCTATGCTCAGTATAACGCTGAGTTATCTTTACCAGTCATTATTTTGAATAATTAATATGCTAAATTTTCTCCTCTTCTGCTTATTTTATAATTGATTTAGTACATGTTTTATAAATGATACACATGAATGAGACCCCCATATTTCTATTACCTTCAAAATTTGGAAATAAAAATTTCCTGATAGATAAGAAAAAAAAATCCACATGTAGTGTGGATTGATATATAATTGACATATAATTGATGTTATGTTGGAGGAAGGCCAAGATATTGTCTGCAAACGTGCAACTGAGGAATGGGTTGTCCAAAAGTTCAGTTTAGGCCTCCAGAAGGTCAAATGAAAGAGACAGGACTGGAATTTGATTATGATCAATATGATCCTCGTATCCTCAATAATGGATGCAAGAAACCACTATCTAGCATTGGTAAGGAAGCTCCAAAGGCCAGAGGCTGGCAGGATCCAGCCCTGCCCAGGAGTACAGCCTGACCGCTCGGTAGGCATCCTCTAGTGGACTCCTGCCACCATCACATGGGGGTGGCAGAATATCAGAACCTCAGATCATTTGGCTCAGGTTGTCATCTCAGGGTCATGAGATTGAACACTGCGTGTCGGGCTCTGTGTGCTCGTTGGGGAGTCTGCTTGAGATTCTCTCCCTTTCCCTCTGTCCTTCCCTGCTCTTGCATCCACCTGTGCTTTCTTTTTCTCTCTCTCAGATTAATAAATAAATCTTAAAAGATAAAAATAAAAATATCCATCTTGTCTCTCCTTTGGATGAGTGTTCTTCAAACACTTTTGGCTAGCATGGACCAAAAACAATGTACCCCCCTCATACATTTTTTAATTGACATACAGAATTTTTTATCATAAGCTTAAATCACTGTAAAGAATATAATTTCTGGCCTATTATACATATTAATAAAGTTTTACTCTTTTTAATGTATCCAATGGAAAGAAATACCATCACAATTTGATACTCACTATCATGTATTTTTAAAATACTCAAGCCAGCTGTTCATTATGTTTCTTTTTGTTTTTAATATCATATTTAATCTCATAATTCTCTCTCCCAGAAAATTTCATCCTAATATAATGTATTTTAATGCCTCTTTTATTTATCATTCTAGCATAACTCTCTGCAATGTAGAAATTCAATTTTATTCTTATTTCTTGTGACCTAAGTCTTTAAATTTCAAAGTACCTTCCAGTTGGAGCTACTGTTTTTATCAGCGTGTTATTCATCAAAATATCATAAATATGTTATGAATCTTATGGATAATTATTAAACATTAAAAGCAAATTGTTTTGGAAGTGCATATTTTTTTAAAGATTTTTATTTATTTATTTAACACAGAGATGGAAAGAGCACAAGTAGGCAGAGTGGCAGGAAGAAGCAGGCTCTTAGCTGAGCAGGGAGCCCGATGTGGGGCTCGATCTCAGGACCCTGAGATCATGATCCCCGCCCAAGGCAGCCGTTAAACCAACTGAGCCACTGAGGATCCCTGGAAGTGCATATCTTAAGAGAAGTTTATGTATTTGTGAATGAATAAAGGCACTATTACTGCTAGAAGGTTTATAATGGTAATAATAATAATAGCAAACTTCCTTCTCCCACTGTTGAGACAGGGCTTAACATCAATTCTGTTTCTATTTTCCAGCGTTATAGCTTTGAGAAAGCTTGTTCACATCAAAGAAAAAAGATGGTAATGGAATTTCACTGTAGCAATGTCATTACATTTTTTGAATTCCATCTAAGTTATATGTCAAAAATCATACAGGGGCACCTGGGTGGCTCAGTGGGTTAAAGCCTCTGCCTTCAGCTCAGGTCATGATCTCAGGGTCCTGGGATCGAGGCACGCATCGGGCTCTCTGCTCAGCAGGGAGCCTGCTTCCTCCTTCTTTCTGCCTACTTGTAATCTCTCTCTGTGTCAAATAAATAAATACATAAAATCTTTGGGGGAAAAAAAGTCATACAAAAATTGGGTTCTGTCCTCTATTAGCTGACAACTTCATTCCTTCCACTCTGATTTTGTTAATTGCAAAGACCTGGAGTGAGTGGGCTTGTAAGACGATCCAGTCTCCACAGTCTTGAGCTGCCCAAACGCCACAGGCAGTATGCTGAAGTGTACTTTTGCTTGGTTTTACCCCCCAGGCAATGCACCTGTGGGAATCAGTTTGCCCGGATACGCCTTCCTCTGTAAAGAGGATGACAGAGCGGATTTGAAAGGAAAGATGGGGCAGGAATTCCAGCCTGATGCACACAAGTTTGGGGCAGTCTTTTAGGAAAGAGTTTTGCCTTACAGAAACGACTGTGAGGATTCCAGAGTCAAAGCCTCTCTGCTCATACAGTTCCTGCATTGAGGTCAAGACCCTGGTTAAAAGAATTTACCCACTTTAATTCTTTTCATTCTTTTTTCTTTTTGAATTAATTTCTTCTAATTTCTGTCTGTGTTTTCTCCGGTCTAAGAGAGTTCGACAGATCTGTAGGTAACTGTCACCAAATAGTGAGACGTTTAGTAGCTGGAGGGTACAGAGGCTTGAGAAAGGGCAATTGTTTCATATTAATTTTAGAGGACATTGGATTGGTTCACAGAGCGATTATCTGTTGTTTCTGCCTACTCAGCTTTTATTCCCCTTTTAATAACAACACATCATTCTGTTTACTGAAATGAAGCGGAGGTAAATTAACTCTGAATCTAGGGAGTTTTTTTTAGTGTGTCATCAATGTATCACCACAGAAATGGATGATAACATTTTGCAAGTTCTTTTCTGACTTTGTCTTTGATACCTTTGACAATCTCGAAAATTTCAAAATACTATTTATAGTACTAAAATTTTTCCTGTACAATGTTTATCTATACATAAAGCTGTTTCTTTGGAGTGGATGGGTGTTGGTTTCCTAGGGCTGAGGTAATAAAATACTGCAAACTGGTAGAAACAACAGAAATTTATTCTTTCAAAGTTGTGGGGGCTGAAAATCCAAATTCAAGATCCCAGCCAAGTTGGTTCCTCCTGAGGACTCCGTGGGAGACTCTGTTCTGTCTCTTTCCTCAGCTTCTGCTGACAGACAGCAGTTCTTGGGGTTTTTGTTTTGCAGATGCGTCTGTCCCATCTTGTCTCCGTCTGCATGTGGCATTCTCCCCTCATCTCGGCGTTTTTACACAGCTGTCTTCTTATAAGGGCATCAACCATCGTGGTTTAGGGGCCTACCTACACTGATATGACCTCCTCCTAACTCACTTCATCTATAATGACCCTATTTCCAAATAAGGTTGCATTCTGAGGGACTGGGTGAGGACTTCAGTTTCTCTTTTTGGTGACGGGACACAATTCAACCCATAATAGTGGGTCAGAGATGAGCCTGATGACGGTTTGTGTCTTTTATAATCCTCTCATACCTCGTGTTGGAACAGCAGGTCACATAGCACAATCACAAAATCATTGCCTGGGACATCGTGGGTACTCAAATATGTCTGTTGAAATGAATGTTGCCACCAAGGAGATCAGGACCAAAAGACAAGGACCTCGGTTACTAGCCTGGTCAATGAGTCCGATCACCGCTTCTTGCCACGTAGGAATTGGGCGTTAGGCGGTTCTGAGGTTGAGGGAAACCTCCCCTTCCCCCCAGTTACTGAAATGTGTAAGCCAGCTGGGAGAATGGAGGTTATTTGGGCAAAACTTATTTCTATTTTACCAAAAAGTTTCCAAAAGAAAACGTTAAAATTTCATTTCAGGTGAAATCATGTTTTATACTTTCGTTTGGCTTTTAGGTCAATTGAGAGGAAAACAACTTTGTGAGGAAAGCAACACATATTCAAAAATGATAATGATACACATTATCAGGTTTTAGTATGTTCCAAAATTAACAAATTCCCCATAATTAATTGATATTTGTATTGCATTTATTTCATATGTGTTTGCTTTTGAAAGAATATCCTTGGGATCTCTTTCCATTTAAACCTACTTTTCTTTGTTTTGTTTATTATTATTATTATTATATATTTTATTTTATATATTATATATTTTTACTTTATATATAATATATATTATATTATTATATATTCTTAATTTCCTGTTTCTTTATTGCCTACTTCCTAGGCCTCCGTTTTAACTTACTATACTTTACTTTGTATATTATGCTCTAAATATATGTAAAATATGTGATATTCCTCCCCAATCTACTTTAAATTTCTGTAATCAGATACCCATGTAACACTGTATTAACTAACTGGAATTAAAATAAAAGATTAAAAAAATTAATGTCTGTAATGTAAAGAAGCCATGGACAAAATAATCGTTGCTCAGTAATGAGGTGGTTTATATTAAAAGTGATCTTTACGAACTTCTCAGCTTTGTATCTCATTGCATATGCCTTTGACACCCATTCGGTTTTTTATGTGTTTTTGTTTTCTATTTTGTTGTTTTTTAAATGGTGAGAACAGGAGCCAGCATGTCTGTTTTCTGATGATCCTAACCCAACAGGAACTTTACCTCTCTAACATATTTAATGTTTCATGTTGGTTTTCTTTACTGCAAACCCTGCCAACTTTTGCTGGTTTCTGTTTCAGGTCAACTGAGATGCTAGGGAAAAGTCTTAAAAGATAATATTTTAAGACCATGCATAATCACCCCAGAGTAGATGGATTTCCATGGAGTAGCAAACAACCCCCCATTCTCAGTGGCTTAAAACAGCAATGGTTTACTAGCTGCTCATACTACATGTCCAAAGAAGGTCAAGGGGAAGACTCTGCCTGGGGTAGTCCCCCAAGGGATCCAGACTGATATCACCTGAACATGAACAATGGACATACTGGTTCTTAAAATTTCCACTTGACAGTGACACACATCATTTCCACTCATAATTCATTGGACACTGCAAGCCATATAGTCATGCTTGAATTAAAAGGGATTGGGAAATGCAATTCTACCACATTTCCAGGAAGAAATTTTTTTGGAATATTTTTGGACAGGGCTAACCTCTACCATGCATTGAATGACAGGTATTATCTAAAAGCAAAAGCAATTCTGGTTATTGGAAATATTCCAATAGTACCACAGAACAGGGACCTCATGTTTGGTCAGATTTTGGAGATGTGTGGTAGCTTCTCAAATGTCTTTCTCCTGCTTCACTATATTCTTGCCAGATTTTCCTTTGTCTGATATATTTTTTTAAAGATTTTATTTATTTGACAGAGAGAAACACAGCCAGAGAGGGAACACAAGCAGGGGGAGTGGTAGAGGGAGAAGCAGGCTTCCCGCCAAGCAGGAAGCCCAATGTGGGGCTCGATCCCTGGTCTCTGGGATCATGACCCGAGCCGAAGGCAGTCGCCCAACCAACTGAGCCACCCAGGTGCCCCTTTGTCTGATATTTTATACTCACTTTTCCTGTGAGAACTATGTGATGATTTGTATAGCCAGGCATTCTCAAACTTCTTCTATGTCAATATTCTTTTAACATTACTTCTGAAAAATTATAGTTGCTAATGAGTTCTCTGATCTGTTTCTAACTTCATTTTTTAAAATCTCTCCACCCACATCTACAACTTTTTTTTTCTCTTTGAGTAACCTCTAGCCAGAGAACTGCATACAACTCAGTTCTGCCACTCAGTTGTGTACATCTCCAAGACTCAACTGTCCTGCCTATGAAGTAAAATAATAAACACTCTTAACTTTTAGGGTAGTTTGAGTATTAAAAGAGGTGATGTTTGTCAACACTACCTAATACAGGTACTAGCTCAATCTTACACAATGCCTGTGAGTGTCAGCCCTTTCTAAGTGATCCATATCATAGGACCCACTTAATTCTCACAACTCTGTATGGTAGCTAGTATCATTACCCTCATTTTATAGATAAGGACCCAGGAGCACAGAGAAGCTAAATAATTTTCCCAGAGGTACATAAGCAATACATGGTGGAATAGGAAGCCAACAACAGGCAGTCTTGCCGAAGACCGTGCTCTTGATTTCTGTGTTCAGTGGAGTGTGTGCAGCATAGTAAATGCTCAAAATAGTTTGCTTATTTTTATTTTATGGATAGTATTATTATCACTTGTTTAAAATGAAGCTCTATAATTTTCTCATAGAAAAAGTTAAAACCTCTTCTTTCATAAACAACATGCTATTTGATAAAAGTGCATGAGTTCTGGGACGTCTGGGTGGCTCATGTGATCTCAGGGTCACAAAATCAAGCCCCATGTCGGGCTCTGTGCTCAGCGGGGAGTCTGCTTGAGAGTCTCTCTCCCTCTGCCTCAGCTCATTCTTGCTCACTCCCCCACCTCTCAAAATAAGTAAATAAAATCTTTTTTAAAAAGTAAAACTTGCATGAATTCTTTTAGTATTATTTACACAGAAATGCAAAATAAACCCAAGAGACACTGTGGCTTCTGTCTTGGTCTGTTCTGGTCTGCCTTATTTCCTCTCTCTCTCTCTCTCTCCTTCCCAACTTTCCCTTGGATCACTTGCTGTAGGGGAACCCAGCTGCCATATCCTCAAGATACTCAGTCTGCACACTCGGGGAAAAACTGAGGTCTCTGGCCAACAGTCAGTTAGAAACTGAGGACTACCAAAAATCATGTGAGCAAGTGTGGAAGCAGATCCTTCCCTAGTCCAGCCCTCAGGAGACAATGGTCCCAACTAACTGCTTGACTGCCATCTCCTGAGAGACCCTGGGAGATGCAGCTTAGATGTTCCCAGATGCCTGTCCCTATCCACCACCACCCCCCCAAAAAAGGTGAGATAGTAAATGTGGTTTTCAGCTGCAAGGGGTAATTTGTTTCACAACAACACATAGCTAAAACATGTATCAGTACCAGGAAGTGGGATGTTGCTATAACAAAAACTAAACTGTGGAAAAGGCGTTTTTTTTTTTAATTAATTCCTTTGCCTCTTTATATAAATTTAAAACTTAGCTTGCCAATTTCTATACACAAATATGCTAGGATTTTGGTTGAGATGACATTGAATCTATAGAACAACGTGGGGACCATTGCCACCTTACCAGTATTGCTTCTTCCGATCCACAAACATGGTGTATCTCTTCATTTAATTAGATTTTCTTTAACTTTTCTTAGGAATATTTTGTAGTTTTGAGTTATATGTCTTACATGTCTTTCATTATTTTTATTCCTCATATTTTGATGCTCTCATAAATGTTTTAAAGTTTTTCTAGTAACTGGAACTACAATTTCTGATCCTATCATAATCTTTAAAAACTTGCCAATTGTTCATTGCTTGTAAATAGAAATTCAATGAACTTTAAGGTTTGTTTTGGTTTGATCTTTTAATGTAGGCCTTATGTCTTGTGGCTTTTTTAAGTTTACCTTTTGGTTCTAACAGTCTTATTTTTTTTTAAGATTTTATTTATTTATTTGACAGAGAGAGAGATCACAGGTAGGCAGAGGGGGAGGCAGAGAGGGGGGAAACAGGTTCCCTGCTGAGCAGAGAGGCTGATGTGGGGCTTGATCCCAGGACCCTGAGATCATGACCTGAGCTGACGGCAGAGGCTTAACCATTGAGCAACCCAGGTGTCCCACAAGCAGCCTTATTTTAGATTGCATTAGATTGTCCATATACACCATCATATCATTTACAAATATAGTTTTACATCTTCTTTTCTAATCTGACTTCCTTTAATATATCCAATAAACACATGCACACACATATACACACATATAAAACAACTTGTGTGTATGTGGTTGGAGGCAATTTGTTAAATTTTGTTAAAAGAGTTTGCACATATAGTCTCTGTACTTCTATTTTCTTGTCTATGCTTATCTGGTTTGGTATCAAGTGATTCTGGCCTCATAAAATGAGTTAGAGAATTTTTTTCCTTTTCTATTTAATGAGTTTATGTAGAAGTTTTATTATTTCTTCCTTTAAAGAGTCATAAAATTCACCAGTGGCTTGGAGTTTTCAATTTCTTTAAAGTATGCATGGCTTTTTAGGTTTTCTTTTCACTCTTGGGTATGTTTTGATTTTTTTTTTTTAAAGATTTTCTTTCTTTTTTTTTTAAGATTTTATTTATTATTTGACACAGAGAGATCACAGGTAGGCAGAGAGGCAGGCAGAGAGAGAGGAGGAAGCAGGCTCCCTGCAGAGCAGAAAGCCCCATGTGGGCCTCGATCCCAGGACCCTGAGATCATGACCTGAGCCAAAGGCAAAGGATTTAACTCACTGAGCCACCCAGGCGCCTGACAATTTTTTTCCTTTAAAAAATTTGTCCATTTTCCTTAGGACATCAAATTTATTAACATAAAGTTGTTAACAGTATTTTTCTATTAATCTGATATTGTTAATTCATAATTATTTTTCCTTGACCAGTCTAACTAGAAACTTCAAATTTTACTGATTTGTTTCAAGGACCCAACATTTACTTTCATTGACTTTCTCTGTTTTTTAAATTTTCATTTCATTAATACTCTATTATTTCCTTTCTTCTACTTAATTTGGATTTAAATTGCTTTTGGGGAGTTTATTTGGCATGAAAATTTAGATTATTGATTTGAGTCCTTTCCTTTTTAAAAATTTATTATTATTATTATTATTATTATTATTTAAGATTTTATTTATTTGACAGTAAGAAGCACAGCTAGAGAGGGAACACAAGCAGAGGGGAGAAGCAGGCTTCTTGCCGTGCAGGGAGCCCGATGTGAGGCTTGATCCTGGGTCTCCAGGATCATGACCTGAGCTGAAGGCAGTTGCTCAACCAACTGAGCCACCCAGGTGCCCCTATTATTATTTTTTTTAATAAAGATTTTCTTTATTTATTTGTCAGAGAGAAAGAAAGAACAAGCAGGGGAGTGGCAGACAGAGGGAGAAGTAGGCTTCCTGCTGAATGATGAGCCTGATGGGACTTGATCCCAGGACCCCGTGATCATGACCTGAGCAGAAGGCAGAAACTCAACTGACTGAGCCACCCAGGCATCCCTTTCCTTTTTTTTTTTTTTAAGTAAATGCTGGAAATATTCCTTTTAACTCTTAGCTGCATCCCACAGATTTTGATATTTTGTATTTTCATTTTCCTTTCATTCAAACTATTTTCTAATTTCCCTGAGATTTCCCCCTTGGCCCGTAGATTATTTCAAATATTTGGGGATTTTCCCCCATATTCTTTTTTAAGATTTATTTATTTATTTGAGAAAGAGAGAGAGACCCCAAGTGGGAGGAGCAGAGGGGGAGGGACTCTGAAGCAGACTCTTTGCTAAGCACACATTCTGTCTGATGTGGGGCCTGATCTTACAACCCTGAGATCATGACCTGAGCTGAAACCAAGTGCTGGCCACATTAACCAATTGCACCCCCCAGGCACCCTCAGATATTATTCTTTATTGGTTTCTTATTTAACTCTGTTATGATCAGATTGGGTATTCTGCTGTTTTTGGCCAGAGTGTTCCATAAATGTCAGATAGGTCCAATAGGTTGTTAGAATAGTCAGATCTATATCCATGCTCATTCTTTGTGCTATGAGAGAGAGGTGTTGAAATCTCCATGTATCATTGTAGATTTGTATATTCTCTTTTCACTTCTGTCAGTTTTTGCTTTTGTATTTTTGATCTCCAATTTATAGGTGCATACATATTACGATTGTTGTGTATTATTGACCAATCAACCCATTTCTCAATATGTAATGTCTGTCTTTAATCCTGGTAATTTCTCTTCTTCTGAAGTCTATTTCACCTGATATAATTATAGTCAGTCCAGCTTTCTTTTGATGTTATGAACAAAATTGTGTCCCTGCTCCAAAATTCACATGTTGAAACCTTAATCCCAGTACTTCAAAATGTGACTATATTCGGAGATAGGGCCTTTAACAAGGTGACCCAGGTTAAATGGTGGTCATATAATTTGACTCTAATCTTATATCTGGTGTCCTTATAAGTGGAGGAAGAGACACCAGGGAGATACTTTCCACAGCACAGAGGAAAGGCCATATGAGGACACAGAGAGAAGAAATAATCTGCAAGCTAGGAAAAGAGGCCCTAGAAGAAACCCACCTGTTGGAATCTTGATCTTGGACTTCTAGTCTACAGAACAGTGAAAAAAATAAATTCCTATTGTTCAAGCCATGCAGTCTGTGGTATATTTTTTATGGCAGCCCTAGTAAAATAATATTTGATTAGTGTTTTCATTATGTCTCTTTTTCCATCCTTTTATCTATATAATTATATTTAAATGGCTTTCTTATAGATTGCATGTAATTAGATCTTCTAGTTGTAAAGCCAATCTAAGAATCTCTATTTTTTAATTGGAGTGTGTAGACCACTTACATTTAATGTAATTATTAATATGCCTGGATTTAGGTCCACAATTTTATTACTTTACTGATTGTTTTCCATGCTTTTGCTCTTCTCTTTTTCCTTTCCCATAGTCATTTTGATTATTTAAATACTTTTAGTGTTCTATTTAACTTTATGTATTTTTTTAAAGCTATTTTTCTTTTAGTGGTTACTCTGAGGATTATTAAATGCCAGTGGTCTACACACCACTTAAAAGAAAGAAATTTCCTTATTTTTTCTTTGTGAATTTTCTTGCAAACTTGAGGAGATTAATTTAAATAGAGGCGCTGTCATCTTAACCTCATTAAAATCGAGGCTGATATTCCAAATCACACTGGATTTATATAAACACCAGTCAATGTGCTTGAATGACTTCCATCATCTCACTGACTTTTTCCAAGATCAAATTCAGTAAAAATAAAGTAAGAACAACAGACTTATATCCAAGATATTTGTCTCAGCTAAAGTAACAGCAGATTTAGGATAATACAAAAACTCAAATCTTCTTACTAATGTTACTCTCAAACTTGAAGTTATATGGGCTTTTATGGGCTTAAAGTTTAGTATATGTAGAGACTCTTTGTTAAAGTCTTAAATAAATGAAAAATATAATACATTTATATATGAGATTATTCAGAAGAATAAAAATGTCAGTTCTCCTTAAATTATTTTATATTAAATGTGATGCCAATCAAAATTCTTAACATTGGGCACCTGAGTGGCTCAGAGGGTTACACCCCTGCCTTCAACTCAGGTCATGATCTCAGGGTCCTGGGATCAAGACCCACATTGGGCTCTCTGCCCAGCGGGGAGCCTGCTTCCCCCTCTTTCTCTGCCAGCCTCTCTGCCTATATGTGATCTCTCTCTGTTGAATAAATAAATAAAATCTTTAAAAAAAATTCTTGGGGGTGCCTGGGTGGTTCAGTTGGTTGAGCGACTGCTTTCGGCTCAGGTCATTATCCTGGACACCCGGGATCGAGTTCCACATTGGGCTTCCTGCTCAGTGGGAGGCCTGCTTCTCCCTCTCTCAGTCCCTCAGCTTGTGTTCCCTCTCTCACTGTGTTTCTCTCTGTCAAATAAATAAATAAAATTTATTTAATAAAAAAATTCTTAACATCTTTCATCAAAAATGATTTATTTATTATAAATTTTATAAGGAAAATTATCATGAAGAAGGGCTAAGGCAGTCTTGATAAAGCAAGAGAAAGAAGAAACACCTACCTGACCAGATATCAAAATATATTACAAAGGCATAGGAATTAAAGCAGTGCAGTATTAGCACAGCAATAGAAATATTAATCAGTGAAAGTGTTGTGTCCGTGGTCAAAGGAATGAGGCTGATACAAAAGTGAAAGGCAAGCAAAGCTTTATTTGGCGCCAAGCATCGAGAATCATACTGACTGGTAAGGGTCTTCTCTATGGAGAGAATGACCACACTTTGTCTTACAGGCTAACTTTTATAGGGCAAAACTACAAACCACAAGCTGACTGCAATTACACAGCTGCCTAGAGTTAATTATCATCTCCATTGGTCAGGATCCGGGAGGTTAAGGGGATTAACTGATTGGGTGTTTCCACCTGATCTTGCTCGCCCTTGTTTTTCTGGGCTTTGATACCAGGAACTGGCTAAATAGGTCCTTTACATTTCCCCCCCTTTTCTTTGGGAATAGGTCAAATCTTTGACCCTTCTGCTAATTCCATGTCCTCCTGTCGTAAAGGGTTGTATTGAGCCTTAAAAGTAGCATTTTCATTGCTCCAATTCTCTTTCAGCTAAGGAGCTCAGAGGGTTGGTCAGTTTGTCTATATTTTAAGTCAGCATCTACCTGGGACCCAAGGGCCTCAGAATAAAGCTGCAGTTCCCACTGCTGTAGACCCTGCTATCCCTGCCACAACTAGCGCTGGAATTGGGATGGGAATTGCTTTTTCTTTCTGATAGGCCCTATTGTTATGTGGGGGTCACGGTCAGTTCCCCAGCCAGATGTTATAGTTTCACAACCCTATTTTGCTCAGTAATAACCTGGGGCTCCCCCACATCCTGTCCAGGTCCCAGTACTTGGCATATATAAAAAGGGGCAAAGGGCAAGCAGGGATTTACTGGGGCCAAGGCACAGGCATTTACATTGAACTGCATGGTCCGATTAGTCAGTCATTCACCACCCTGTACGACCTTTTCCACCTCCCCCAATTCCATTTGTCAGAAGCTTCCATACCGCTAGGCAGCAATGAAAGTAACAACAATAAAGGTAATAACAAAGTTATTGTCTTTTGAGTCTTAGCTTCATTCCACGGTTGGCGGGGTCCATTGACAGTGGCGTCCAACTCTGGGGGACTTCCTCGTCCTCAGCTTGTTTGACATGACATGCGTGAATCCAGGTCCTGAGAAATTCTACTTTTGCTGCTGTGGGAGTGGTCAGGATGACAGTGAATGATTCCTTCCAGCAGGGGTCCCAAGTTTCCCACTTGGTGGCGGCTTATCCAAACCAAGTCTTCGGGTCAGCAGGGATGGGCTCTACCTGTTTCAGTGTAGGCAGCTTGGACCCCCGTGTGGGTTCTCTTTAAGACAGACTGCAGCGCCTGCAGTGACTGGAGTATAGCTGTGGGCAGAAGGGAAGAGGCCTCCCAAACATGATTTCAAATAGGAGAATCTTGTTTAAATAGGGTGTGCACCGTGCCCTTAAGGAGGGCGAAGGGAAGGAGATCCACCCATCCACCACCAGTCTCTAGAATTAACTTTGTCAAGGTCTCTAAGAATTGGGTTCATTCTCTCTACTTGTCCGGAACTCTGGGGCAAGTAGGCACAGTGTAGCTTCCAATTTGTGCCCATGGCCTTGGCCAATGCCTGTGAGACTGAACTCACAAATGCGGGGCCCTTATCTGACCTGATCATGAGAGGCAACCCCAACCTAGGAATTATTTCCTCTGGTAGCTTTTTGGCTACCACCGCTGCTGTCTCATGTTTGGTGGAGGAAGCCTCCACCCAGCCTGAAAAAGTATCCACAAAAACTAACATGTACTTGTGTCCATACTTTCCTGTTTTATTTCTGTAAAAATCCACTTCCTAGTAAACTCCTGGTTCCCTACCCCTCTCTCTTTTTCCTCTCCCCATCCTGGTTCCTCCTGCGTTTACTGCCTGACATTGAGCACACCTATCTCCCACATGCTGAGCCATATGCCCTAGCTTAGAGACCTGGAACTTTTTGCCCATGAGTTCCTTAAGCTTGCGCGTCCCTAAATGAGTGTCTGATGTATTTGCCGCACTAGCTTTTCCCCTAGTCTTTGAGGAAGAACTAATTTTCCTGTCCTGGTCTTAGCCCAATCCCCTTCATAGTCCAATTCAGCCCATTTTTGTAAATATTTTAAGTCTTCCTTTGAATAGCTTGGCTTTTCTGGTAGGGCTGGAGCCGGGAGTGCAACTAGTGCTTGTGCCGTTTCTCGGGCTGCTTGTTTTGTGGCTTGATCCGCTAATTGGTTTCCTTTTGAGACCAGATCAGTCCCCTTTTGGCGTCCTGGGTAATGCATAACGGCCACCTCTTTCGGGTCCCAAATAGCCCGGAGGAGAGCCAGTATTTCTTCTCTATTTTTAATTCCTTTCCTTCTGCTGTTAATAGGCCCCTTTCTTTATAAATAGCCCCATGTATACGGAGAGTAGCAAAGGCATACCTGCTGTCCGTGTGGATGCTGGCGGTCTTGCCCTTAGCCATCTGCAGTGCCCTGGTGAGTGCAATCAACTCTGCTTTTTGCGCCGAGGTTCTGGGGGACAGTGCCACCTTCCAGAGCTCCTGCTCAGGAGAGATCACTGCAGCCTCCGCATATTTCTTCCCATCGGCCATGTAGCTACTCCCGTCTGTGAACAGAGTCACTTCCACATCCGAGAGGGGTTGTCGCTGAGATCCAGCCTTGTTCCTGTGACCTGTGTTAGGACCTCCCTGCAGTTGTGTGGGTGGTTGGCCAGCTCCTCAGGCAGCAACAGAGCTGGATTTAGCACCACCGGGGGCTGGAAAGTCACTTTCAGTTTGTTGAGGAGGAGGGCCTGACACCCTGTTACTCGGGCATTTGTCATCCACTGGTGGGGTGGGATCCAGAGGAGGCCCTTGATAACATGAATGGCAGTCAAGGTAAGATTTTGTCCCAAAGTTAGTTTACTTGCATCCTTGACCAGGAGGGCCATAGCAGTGATTTATGCAGAGGCAAGGGGGAAACCCAGCTGCCACTGGATCTAGTTTCTGGCTGAGATAGGTTACTGACCTTTGCCAAGGCCCCGGAGTCTAAGCCAAAACTCCCTTGGCCACCCCTGTCTTTTCATCCACACAAGTGGAAGGGCTTGGTAATGTCTGGGATGGCCAGTACTGTAGCACTCTGTAAGGCTGTTTTTACTTCCTGAAATGCTTCTTCTGCCTCAGCTGCCCACTCTATTGTAGTGAGTCCTCCCTTAGTCAGCTCGTAGAGGGGTTGGGCAATCCCCATGAACCGTGGTATCCACAGTCTGCAGTAGCCCACCATCCCAAGAAATTCCCTCACCTGTCAGGGCATGGTGGGACAGGGGTATCGGGCGATCACCTGTTTCCTAGACTCAGACAGTGAGTGTACTCCCCTGTGGAGGCCAAAGCCTAAATATGTGGCGTGGCTCTGGCAAAGCTGTGCTTTCTTTGCTGACACCCGATACCCTTTTTCCTGTAGAGTCTGTAAGAAAGCTCTCATCCCGCAGGCATGACTCATAGTCCTCAGGGCTATTAGCAAGTCATCAACATACTGTAACAGAGTGACTCCCGGGTTGGAGGCTCTGTATTCATGTAAATCTTCATGTAGAGCCTCACCAAATATGGTGGGTGAATTCTTGAATCCTTGGGGAAGTCTTGTCCAGGTGAGCTGGCCCTTGAATCCCTCCTGTGGGTCAGACCACCCAAAAGCAAAGAGAGGCTGAGACTCCCTTGCCAGAGGTATGCAGAAAAATGCATCCATGAGATCTAGGACAGTATACACTTTTCTCTTGGGGCCCAGGAGGGAGAACAGGGTATAGGGGTTAGGCACGGTCGGATGGACATCTTCAACCCATTTGTCAACTTTCCACAAGTCCTGAAAAGGTCGGCACCCCCCCAGTCTCGGCCTTTTTGATGGGCAGCAAGGGTGTGTTCCATGGAGACTTGCAAGGGACTAGGATCCCATCTCCTCAGAGACCGCTAATATGTTTTCTGATCCCTTCCCTTGCTTCCCAGGGGAGGGAGTACTGCTGGACACAAGCAGCAGTAGCAGTCGCTTTTAACTGTACCACTGCAGGAGGCCGTCCCTTGGCCAGGCCAGGAGGCTTTTCTTCTGCCCAGACTTCAGGAAATTCGACCTGGGGTTTGGAGAAGGCCTCCCTCCCCTGTCTCCTCTGGTTTTGAGACTGGTTCGTAAAGGAGGTGTTCATCTACTGCTGCCACAAGCAGCTGTACAGTGGGTTTTCTCAAAGCCACGGTCAAGTCTCCCTCCGAGAACTGAATGCCAACCTGTAACTTGTGGAGGAGGTCTCTTCCCATCAGGTTATATGTGGCATTAGGAAGGACCAGGAATCAATGTTTAATGATTCCCGAGGCCAAATTCAAAGTCCTCTCTGTTGTCCATTTATGTCTTTCTGTGCCATTTTCCCTTGTACCCAGGTTTCCTCTCCAGATAGTTTTCCCATAGGCCTTAGCAATGAAGAAAATTGGGCTCCCGTGTTCACAAAAAGTCAATTGATTTACCCTCCACCTTAATTCTAACCTGAGGTTCGGGGAGGGGTTCTGAACCACGTCCCTTTCAGTCCTTGGTGGCCAGTATTGCTGTTTTCTTCTTAGGGCTTTCCCTGGCCCAGTGTCCTTTCTCCTTGCAGTGGGCACAATGATCTGAATCTAAGTCTTCCTGCTTGCTTTCTCTGCATTTAAGCTTTTCTTTCCATTGACCATCTCCTACCTGTCTATTCCCTTTCCACTGGACTCTTCCCCCTCCCTTTCTGTCTTCATGTTCCTAGTCTTCCTTTCATCCTCTTGTGAGCACATTTTCTGCTATGCCCACTAATTCAGTCAAGTTTTTCCTTTAAAACCCTTAAATTCTCTGTAGTTTTTTTCTTATGTCTTGGCTGATTGGCTAGCAAAGGCTAGGTTAATTGCTTTCTGGTTTTTGAGTGCCTCATGGTCAATTGGGTTGTATATTTTATAGGCTTCAGTAAGTCTTTCCAGAAAAGCCCCTGGGGACTTATCCTTACCTTGAGTCAGCACACTGATCTTGGATAAACTTATGGACCTCCTTGCAGCCACCTGGAGTCCCTCCAACAGAGTCTGGCAGTAGAAATGGGGACTCTCCCTACCTTCATCCGTGTTTGGGTTCCATGGTCAGGGGGAGGTGAGGTTTTAGCCACAATGGTGGCTCTTCCAACAGGTATTGCCAGGCCATGATGTACGGTATCTGGTCTTGGTGGAAATCAAAGACCTTATTCTGGGTAGAGTAGATTTGGGCCCAGGAGAACATTCCATCTGGAGGCCATCCTGTAAAGAAAGTGGGCCATTCCAACTGGCAGAGTGTTTTTAGTCTTCCTGAATAAACTGTCACCTGACTGGGTAGCATTACCTTGGAAATCCTTAAAATGCTAGAGGAAAAGATTTAGGGGTGTCACAGGTCCCTTATTCCCTGTCTGCCCCATCTTTTCATACACAACAAACAACACTAGAAGTAACAGGAAGACAAGACAAAGATAACCACAAATACAGCCTCCTGGGGGGACAAGTAAACAGGAAAACAAGACAAAGACAACCACAAACACAGCAGCCCTTTCTAGACCAGGTATTAAGTCTAAAAGCATCACAACCTGCCGCTGGTGGGGATTTTCTCAGTCCCCTGACCACCTAGGGGGACTCCAACCACCTGGCAACCACAGATAGAGGGATGGGGCATCTCTGCATCCACTCCGGCCCTGGGGAACAATACTGTGTCCAGTTTCTCCCCAGTGGGCCATTCCCCTGGAGCTCTGCAAACAGAACAGAATCTCCAGATCTTACCAGATCTTACCTGATCTTACCTCTGGAGGCTTTTCCCCAAAAATCTGATGCTAGCTCAGGCATTGTTGTTTGATCCCGGAGGAGCCCCCAAATGTTGGGTCCATGGTCAAAGGAATGAGGCTGATACAAAAGCGAAAGGCAAGCAAAGCTTTATTTCGCACCAAGAATTGAGAATCATACTGACCGGTCAGGGCCATCTCTGTGAAGAGAAGGACCACGCCTAGTTTTACAGGCTAGCTTTTATAGGGCAAAACCACAAACCACAAGCTGACTGCAATTAGGCAGCTGCCTAGAGTTAATTATCATCTCCATTGGTCAGGATCTGGGAGGCTAAGGGGATTAACTGATTGGGTGTTTCTACCTGATCTTGCTCGCCCTTGTTTTTCTGGGCTTTGATACCAGGAACTGGCTAAATAGCTCCTTACGAAAGGACATAGAGAACCTAGGAAAAGACCATTGAGAACTGAGTGACATTACAGATGAGAAGGATTGTTTGATACATTACATTAGAATTAGCTGGCTTTCTACTTGTAAAATTATATCTATATCTCACAACATAATAAGAAATGAATTAAAGATTATAATGTAAACAACAAAATTAAGAAGGCTCCTGGATGGACCAGGGGATTAAGTGGCAGACTCTTGGCTCCTGGCTCTGGTCTTGTTCTTAGGGTCTTAAGATCAACCCGTGCCTGGCTCTGTGCTCAATGGGGAGTCTGCCTACCTCTCTCTCCCTCTCCCTCTGCCTCTACCGTTGCTGGTACATACTCTCTCTGTCAAATAAAATAAATAAAATCTTTAAAAAATTAAGGGCACAAAAGTTGAAACTTACCAGAATATAATAGGGAAAAATATCTTCATGACCTCCAAATAAAAAAGTTCTAATCAAGAGTATTTTTTTTCTGGGACACCTGGGTGGCTCATTTGGTTAAACACCTCCCTTCTGCTCAGGTCATGATCCTGGGGTTCTTGGGATCAAACCCTGTGTAGGGCTCCCTGCTCAGTGGGGAGTCTGCTTCTCCCTCTCTCACTGTCCCTCGCTCTAGCTTGTGCTCTCAATCTTTCTCTCTCAAATAAATAAATAAATAAATAAATAAAATATTAAAAAAAGAGAATTTTTTTTGGACCGTATTGCCTTCATTCATAGTTCATCAAAGAATGAAAAACTGCTTTGAAAATCAATATATGTAAGGAGAGGGATGCCTGGGTGGCTCAGTCAGTTAAGTGTCTGCCTTCAGCTCAGGTCATGATCCCAGGGTCCTGGGATTGAATCCTGCACTGGGCTCCTTGCTCAGTAGGGACCCTGCTTCTTCCTTTACCTGCTTCTCTCCTTCCCTGTGCTCTCTCTCTCTGACAAATAAACAAACAAACAAACAAACAAACAAATAAATAAATAAAATAAAATATATATAAGGAGAAACAGATATACCTCCTGTTTCATTTAGTGTTTCCACTTCTTTTCCTAATGAAGTGTTCTCTAAGAAAATTCAAAGACATCAGGCAAAGTTTTATTCTTTTTTTTCTTTTAAAGATATTTATTTATTTATTTATTTATTTATTTATTTATTTATTTGACAGAGAGAAACATAGCGAGAGAGGGAACACATGCAGGAGGAGTGAGAGAGGGAGAAACAGGCTTCCTGTTGAGCAGGGAGCCCGATGTGGGGCTCAATCCTGGGACTCCTGAGCTGAAGGCAGAGGCTTAATGACTGAGTCACCCAGGCACCCTGGCAGAGTTTTTTTCTAGTCCATTTCTAATTTATTTCTTACAATAAATAACAAGTATATGATAATATTGTCCTTTATTTCCTCAAAACTGTTATCTGATTCAATAACACAGAATTGGACATACTATTTTTTCTTTCTTTCTTTCTTTCTTTCTTTCTTTCTTTCTTTCTTTCTTTCTTTCTTCTCCTTCCTTCCTTCCTTCCTTCCTTCCTTCCTTCCTTCCTTCCTTTCTTCCTTTCCTTCTTTTTTTCTTTGTGATAACTTTCTAGACAGGATGTGAACCTAGAACATAAAGGTAAAAACTGACAATATATGCCTGCTCCATTTTCCTGTTTTTGAATTGCACCATATTCCTTTGTTTTGGGGGGCAATTTTATTTCAAGACAATTGCTAGTGCACAATGAAAGAAAATATTTGTAATTTATCATATTTACTAATGATGTAACTTCGTTAACTTTATAATCTAAATAACAGTTATAATTATTACTTGCAAAGTCATTGGCTTGGAAACTATTTCTGTAAGAAATCATATCTCATTTCATTAAAATAAAGAGAGAAAATTCATTCTCAAAGAAAGCTCATTTGTCTTCTAAGAGTAGCATTTCAGAGATTTAAAGAAATTGGAGGCAAAAAAATCAATTAGAACTAATCTACCAGCTTGTCAGAAAGGATTGCTTTTTACAAAATATATTCTAGCTCTTTGTCCAGGTTAATTTTAAGTGTCTCAAGGGATGGAGCACTTGCTATATTCCTTTGAAGTCTTTCCTTTATCTAATTGACCTTCCAGTAATCTTTCTTTCTGTAATATCTAACCTTCATGTTACAGATAATATTCAGTGCTATTCCTTTTTTTTTTTTTTGTGGTGCTATTACTTTTTATTATACTCCCCTCCTACACTATTGCCCCTTCACTCCCAAATTCACTTTTTGTACTCTCAGCTATTTATAAGGAGCTAGACTTCATTTAACCTAAGGACAGGTATTTACGTAATAATAATAAGCTCTTGAAGAGATCTTTAGGTCTTTTTCTACATTTTCCCTGTCTGCCTCTCTTTCTCTCTTCCCTCTTTCCTTCCCTCCATCCCCTCTCCCTCCCTTCTTATTTTCTTTCATGCAGATTTTGTAATGAAGTACTTCAAAGTGAAAGAAGGTTGGCAGGAACAAGTAGAGAAAGGAGATAATAAATTTTTTGTTTGATCAAGGAGAATATCAATTCTTTGGAAAATTAGCAATATATTTCATGTCTTTAGGTATGAGTGAAGGATTTTTTTCTTCTAAGTGATTTCTGGTTCTTTTATAACCTCTTGTCTTTCAGTATTCTTCATTTCAGATTTCCTCCTTTCTATTTCATTATGTTTATATGAATTTAAAATTGAGTATTTTTCTAAGTTGGATTGTATTATTTATGTTGTACCCTTTAAACATGAAGGTGATGGGGCGCCTGGGGGCTCAGTCATTAAGTGTCTGCCTTCAGCTCAGGTCATGGTCCTGGAGTCCTGGGATCGAATCCCCACATCTGGCTCCCAGTTTGGCAGGGAGCCTGCTTCTCCCTCTCTCACTCCCCCTGCTTGTGTTCCCTCTCTAGCTGTGTTTCTCTCTGTCAAATAAATAAATAAAATATTTTAAAAAATAAATAAACATGAAGGTGATGGTTTTCCTCCATTTACAAGATTTAAATTCTTACCCTTATCTACATGGACGATTAATTATGAGACATCATGCACATTGGCAATCTGTACTCAAATTTCTACTGTCTGAAGATAAGCAAAACAAGGATTTTCAGGAGGGATGAGAGGGTATCATATAACCAAGAAAGGAGATTGCCCTGAGCGTAAGAACATAAATTCTTTGTAGGCAGAACCAGTTCAATAAAATGCCAGCATCTGCAATAACAATTCTTGGTCACCTGAGGGAAGGGCAAAAACAAAGAGTGTGATGAATTTTATTGTGTGCTTTTGTGCTCATAAATTAAATTTCTATGAATTCCTGTATAGAGCCCATCTATTATCATTGTTCAAGAACAGTGGAATAACTGTTTATAAAATTTACCGAATATGTTTTCAATACTGAGAGAAAATTTACAGACTAATTTAATTAGCTTTCTCTTCTCTGCTCAGATTCTGCCTCTGTATTTTAATAGCTGTGTGATCTTAGGAAGTAACTTAACTCCTCCATGCCTCAGTTTCCTCTGTTATAAAATGGTGATACAGCCTAATGGAGGGAAAAACATGAGTTATGTATTGAAAATAAATTGAGTTGATATTGTGAAGTGCTTGGCAGAGTGCCTTAATAAAAGCTAATTTTCCTTTCTTTGTTCATTCATTAAACAGGTTTTTATTGAGTGTCTTCTATGTGATAAAGCTGGAAATCGGAGTTCACGGTATAACAACAAAGACTGATATAATATCTAACTGTACATATGAGGCAATACAAATCCATAAGATGTGCTCTGGAACCAAGAAGTGAGCATTAACCTGTGTGGTCAATTAAGGAATAATCTTGGCCTTTGTAGAATGAGCATGGTTTTGAAAAGTTGACGAGGTGAAGGAAGCAGGAGTGAGTAGATCAGTGTGTGAAGCAAAGTATATTCCAGGCAAAAGGAACAGCATAAGCAAAGTCTTGAAAGCGCAGAAGTACATGATGCATGCAAATGAGAGTTAAGGTACGGGTCAAGCATCACGAGGTTGATGCTTGACCTTATTTTATCCCTATGAGGTGGGGGAGTAAGGATGGGAGACCTTTTTTTATTTTTGGTGAATCTGAGTGTGGGTTGTGGGATGGCCCCACCTCCCAACAGAGAATATGAAGGGAGGCAAACATTTCTTCTCTCTGCCTTCTGGCTGCAAAGGTATGGGCTGTCAGTTTGAATAGGGACAAAGAGTTGCTAAGTTGCTGAAGTTCAGGAACCGGGGCCATAGTAAGAGGCCAGGGAGATGGTACCATTAGTAATAGGCTGCGCCATAGTCTGCTCTGCATTGTTTGTTGCCTCTCTTCCATAGCTCTTGACCCTTTGCTGAAACAGTTCTCCCTCTTTGCATTCATGCAGTGGACAACCTGACAATGTCTTCTCTCATTTCTTATTCTGGAAAAGTCAACTAGAATTCCTTTTGTTTGCAGCCAAGACGAATCTCAAATAATAGAAGATGTAGTCTTTTGGTTTGTTATTAGTGTTTCCTAAATTTTATTCGATGAATACCAAGTATTTCTGTAATAAAACTTTTTATATAATGTAAAATCAATGTAAATGTGAAATAATAAATTTTTTTTGAAAGTAAACTAACTATTTAAAATGTAAAAAAAGGGACACTTGGGTGGCTCAGTTGGTTAAGCATCTGCCTTTGGCTCAGGTCATGATCTCAAGGTTCTGGGATTGAGCCCGGCCTTGGACTCCTGGTTGTGGTGAGTCTGCTTATCTCTCTCCCTCCATGATCTCTCTTGTTTTTATACTCTCTCAAATAAATAAATAAATAAAAATCTTTTTTGTTTTTTAAAGATTTTATTTATTTATTTGACAGAGAGAAATAGAGCTAGAGAGGGAACACAAGCAGGGGGACTGAGAGAAGGAGAAGCAGGCTTCCCGCCGAGCAGGAATCCTGATGAGGGACTCGATCCCAGGTCTCCAGGATCATGACCTGAGCCGAAAGCAGTCGCTTAACTAACTGATCCACCCAGGTGCCCCTAATACAAATCTTTTAAGACAAATAAAAGAGTAAAATGTGAAAAAAAAGACCCACATAGAGGCAAAAGGATAAAATGGATACTAATAATAGTAATAATTTTAAGGTAATGTATATTGAATGCCAACCTATGAGCTGGGCACATTGTTACGAACTTTATGTGCATTATCTTATTATACACTTTCAACAACAATAAATTGTATGTAATATGATTATCAACATTTTAAGACAAGGAAATTGAGGTTAGGAGTGGGTAAGTCACTTTCTCAAAACTACCAGTGAGACTGTGGTGTAGGCAGTATTTAAACTGGAGTAGCCTGAATATAGCATCCATTCTCTTAAACCTATGACATCACAGATGAGCTTATCACTACCTTTCCCTGGGAAAAGTGACTAAGCTTCTTATAGAATAGGTCATTTCTGAGCTGGACCTTGAAGAATAAGTGGAGTTTGGCAGGTGAAGATGTAAAAAGGTCATTTCAGCATGAGAAGGGTGTGCGTGAGGGCAGAGACACGGAAGGCCATCACGTGTTGTAGAAATGCTTCTTGGAAGACTGGTTGATGGTGCAGAGGGTGCTGGGGGTGTGCGAAGGGGTGACATAAGGATAGTTATAAGCTGAGGGAAGGGTGGTTAAAAGGGAGGTTGGTAGTAGAGGAGCCAAATGTAGGTTTGAAATGGAATGGGGGGCTGGTCCCATGAGTCCTTAGGTTTAATAGTTAAGTTTTTATCCTTAAGCAACCAGAAGTCTCCACTGGTTTTTAAGTAGGGGAGTGACATCATCGGCATCCCTTCTTAGAAAGATCACTCCGGCAGCAGGCAGCAGCATGGAGGAAGGGCTTGGCTTGGGAGTGATGGGTGTCATCAAGGACAGTTGGCAGAATACTGAAATAACACATGAAAAGCCAGTGAGGACAGTGGGAGTGAGGGCAGAGAGGAGGGCCTAGATTTGAGACGCATCCTTGGGAGGGGAGCAATAGGCTTGATGACTAATATAAAGTAGGCTGTTGAGGAGGAAGGAAGAAATGAAGATGACTGAGATTTCTAGTTTGAAAATCTAAGTAATTTGTGATGTCATTTACTGAAATAAAAGTGGAAGGAAAGAATCTGTGTGAGGCCCACCAGAAACTTTTTTTTTTTAAATTTTATTTGTTTATTTGACAGAGAGAAACACAGCTAGAAAGGGAACTTAAGCAGGGGGGTTGAGAGAGGGAGAAGAGGGCTCCCCACTGAGCTAGGAGCCTGATATGGGGCTCTGTCCTAGGACTCTGGGATCATGACCTGAGCCTAAGGCAGACGCTTAATAACTGAGCCACCCAGGCACCCTCCACCAGAATTTTTATGTGCATTATCTTCATTCAGTTAAACAAACCCAAGAGGAAAAATAAATAAATAAATAAATACATAAATAAATACATAAATAAATAAACAAACCCAAGAGGAAAAGATTAAAATGCCCATTTTTGAGATAAGAAGATTGAGGTTCAACAAGGTAAAATAATTTGTCCAAGGTTACACAGATGGTAAATAAAAGAGCTGCGTGGGAAATAAAGTCTTGCTCGAAAGCCTGTATCTTTCTGTGATGGTATTCTACGCTCTGACAGTAATTTTACTTTGGAATAATAGGACTGAAACTGTTGGGAAAGGTAAAGCTAGAAACATGGCCCTTTCGGAGGAGGGCTGGTACAGAATGAAGAAAGATTAAAGCCTTATAGCATTGGGATGAAGGACTAAAGCAACACTGTCCAATAAAATTTTCTGCAGAGATGGAGATGTTTTATACTTGCACCATCCAGTATAGTGGCCATTAGCCCATTTAGCTATGGAACACTTGAAATGTGGCTAATATGACCAAGGAACTGAAATTTTAATTCTAATGTTAATTACTTAATTTAAAACTAAATAACTGTAAGTGGCTAGGAGTGACTACTGAATTAGATAGTTTAGGACTAGAGGAACCAACTGGAGATGGAAAATCCATCAGAGGGCAGGCCTTGCTGGTACTCTGGAAAAGACACCAGGTATTTGATCATCTGCTTCATATCTGTAAGATTGGTCCTAAGTTTGGGGGTTATAATTCACTAATTACGAATGTGTGGACAACACCGTAATTTTATCAAGTCTTATCTCTGGGAGGAGAATAAGTACAGTACTCTACTTTCTTTCTTATATAAAATGAAAATCACAATCATTTTCTCTGTATTTACATTTTTCTGTGTGGAGTATTATTTAAGAGCTCGAGCTCCAGGCAAATGCCAGGGTTCAAATCGCCTTTCTTTCACTGAATGCGTTGTGCCTTGAGTTAATTACTTCACATTCTCAAACTTCACTTTCACTACCTGTAATATAAGGATAACAACAGTACCTTACTCATGGGGCAGTTGTGAAGATTAATAACTGATGGTCAGGATCCAGCACATACTCAGTGAAGTTTTGTTATTCTGCGAC
Organism: Spilogale gracilis; assembly: GCA_004023965.1. Classification (NCBI taxonomy): domain Eukaryota; kingdom Metazoa; phylum Chordata; class Mammalia; order Carnivora; family Mephitidae; genus Spilogale; species Spilogale gracilis. The sequence goes on along the minus strand of PITA01001696.1, from coordinate 86,711 downwards.
TAGTATCTTCTTGTGATGAGTTTGTACTTTGCTCCTCTGTATTTTGACATTTACTTGACTCCATGCATAAGTAAAGGTGTTCTCTCAGATCTCTAAATGTCAGAACATTCTAAAAAGAAATACACATTAAGCAAAGATGAAAATATAGATAGTGTTTTGAAAAGTTTTATTGTAGGCAGGAGTTTTGCAATAATATTTGTATTTCACTTTGATTTCCATTTTGTTAAAAGTATTTTAAATCTGTAGAGTGGCAATCATAGCCCTGATATTTTGTTGTAATCATTAAAATTCCCTTGGTTTAACCTCAAACAGTTCATATACCACTATCAAGCAAAAATACTAGAGGCTCTAAATTTTGATTCAGAAGATTTCCGAAGCGCTGAAGAATTCCATACCACTTGAGTTGGAAATATTTAAAGCCTAGTCTCTGGTTATCTCAGCAATGTCTGGATAAGTTGCATAATAGATCAAGGTAAGTTGTAGAGTCAATCAACTTATCCAGTAGATAAGTTGCACATAGATCAAGGACTATTTAAAGACTAATGACTTCAGAGGTACAAACAAGTAATAGGATCCCTTTTGTTGCCAATTTTGTACTTTGCAATCTTTACATTGAAAAAACAGCATAGTAATATAGTCTTGCACTTTGTATAGTGTTTGTGCAAAATACAAATATATTTTTTCATTAGGTGAGGGTGTTAAGAAATCTGTGTTCAAGTGCAGTTCTGCTGCTGTTTGCTTAAGGAAGGAAAAGTCATTGACCTCTTTGGGCCATAGAAAGGTAAACGTCTGTAAAACCTGCATTGACCAAGGCTTCATTCTAGAATAATCTCCTAAGTATCCTTGCAAATAAAATTCCTTGAATTTGTCTTTTCCGTTTTAGCCTTCAAGGACTTAGATAATTTTTTACTTCCATTCTTTTATAAACATGCTCTTGAAATGTTCTTAGAATATTTCATTTCCTTAGAAAACAATTCATGGGTGAGTCAGCATGAAGGACAAAACCCACTCACAGTAGATATCAAAATTGCATGAGGGGGTGAAACAAGAAGTGATTTTCTTTGTAAACTAAAATGATGAGGTACAGAGGAACCAATTATTTATAAAATGAGTTCGCGGTGGAAGGCTTTATGTAGCAGAGATAACGTGCTGTTACATATTTAGCAAGACGGAGAAGGTAGCAGGGAGTCCTGTCCATTCTGCCTTAAAAACTGTTACTAGAAACGTTCCTTTCAGGGCGGGAGGGAGATGTGTGTCGGGCGGCGGAGGAAGGGTAGGATCCCAGGAAAGCAGGTTAAAAGCTTTCCCCGTCTCCGCCGGTCTTCTCTGGAAACAGAGAATTAAGGGAATTTCCTCCAGCAGCCACGGAACCTTCGGTGGCCTTTCCACGTCACTATTAGGGCAGCCAGAAATTCTGCTTTTGCAGGCGGTGACTTGCTGATTCCTGCGAGTTCCCTGGGGGACGCCGAACATCGCCCCCAGTTCCCGGGCGAAGTCGGGCGGCGAGGTTACTCGGAACCTGGGCGGGGGGCGCAGCGGCCAGGGGAGGGCGCAGAAGCGTTTCCTGGGTGAGCCCGGCGGCCGGGCCCGTTTCCGGAAGGCTGATTGCATCAGGTGTGGAGCTGGGAGCCTCCTCGGCCCAACCTGGCGGCCTCTGCGCCTGCGCGCGTTGCCCCGCCCCGCTGCCGAGGACTCCACCGCGGGTTTTCCTCCCGGTCTGGAGGAGACGGAGGCGGGAGGGGCGGGCGCTGTTGGTCGCCCCGGGACCCCCGGAGAGGGGTCCGCAGGTTGGGACTCCTGGGAGCGCCCCGGGGAGCTGTGGGTCCGTGGGAATAGAGTGCCACGGAAAGATGACCTGCCTGGAAGGGTGGAGGCTGGTCCTGCTACTGAAGGGCGGGTTGGTCTTGGGTTGGCTTATTTCTCTGAACCTGAGGGATGTAGACCAGAACTAGAAGGCTTTCCAGTTCAGCGTCTGCATTTTCCCTGATTGGGTTAAACTCTGGCCCCCGGCTGTTCATGGTCCTCACACTCAATAGGCAGATCTTGGGGTGCGGGGAACTCAGACCTAAGGGCGAGCACCCTGGATTTGCAGGGATTTCTCAGTGGCAATACTGCCTTTTCTGTTACAGTAAGGAGCAACATGATTGTTGGCCTTTAGACGGGGCTGGGGAAAATCGTTCATGGGAGAGGTTTTAGGGGTGCAGACATCAGAAAACGGTCTTCCGCAAGACAGCTTCTTTCCACCACTCTTTACTTGTAACCCTGCTATCAGTCATCATTCAGGTCCCATTATACACTCTTATCCACATGCAGTAAATCTCCATCCTAGCATTCCCATGTTTTATATGACATTTTTCAATGATTATGTGGTGGATGTCTGTCTATCTCGTTGGACTGTAAGCTCTATGAAGCTGGGGTCTGCGTTTTTTGTTTACCGGTATTCCTAGGTTTACTATAGGCCTAAAGGATCCTCAATAAATACATATTTGAAGCAGTAAAGTAGTGTCCACCGCAACCACACAGATCCTCACGTGAGGTGTGAGTCTGTTATTTGAGGAAGTAGTGTATTCCGGAAGTTTGGGGAAGAGGATAAGTGAGGAGAAGCCATAACTTCAGTGCTATTAATTTACTTTTAGCATAAAAGTAAATACTCCCAACACAGGTCATAGGTAAGTTTGTGTGTATATGAATGTATAGTAATGGTTCTCAAAGTGTGGTCCTCAGAGCAGCGGCACAAACATTACCTGGGAACTTGTCAAATATACGGATGCTTGGGCCCCCTTGCACACCCATTCCTCATCTAGAGACTCTGGGAGTGGGACCCAGCATTTTATCCCTGTAAGGCCTGGGGTGAACCTGACGTTTGACAACCACTGCACTAGTGAAGAACAACTCTAAGAATGCTGTGGGGATGCCATTCACAGTGCCCAGGGCAGAGCAGTGATTGCTGCTTACTAAGTATCCATTCTTATCAGGACTCTGCATACAGTTTGAGTTATAGGTAGTATTCTGAGTGTGTGTGTGTGTGAAAAGGAAATTATGCTTTCCCCCTCCTGCATGTATGTTTCTCCCCTGAGGTGATCTTGCTGTGACTTTCACACCAGGGAATGGGGTGTGTGTGTGTGTGTGTGTGTGTGTGTGCGCGCGCGCGAGTGCGGCATATGCCTGGGGTTCTGGATTAGGAGGCAGAAGGAGTTCTCGCCTACAGGTTGCAGCTGGGTGGGTGTGGGCAGTTTTCATCTGGGTACATTTTCCCATTATAAGAGACTGCAGACATGTGGGAGAAAAGACTAGCCAGGGATGAGGTTACCCAACTGCCTTTTGGTGCAGACAGACGCCACGCCACATGGAAGGAATACTGGGCTGCATCGCGACTCCCAGCCTTGGGCTGTCGACACCCAGGCCCCCCAAATTCCCTGCCATCTTCTCAGGCAATAGGGGAACCGTGGGTCTCACAGGCCGCGCAGCCTCTGCCTGCAGGGGTCGCACTAGGAGCGCGGCCCGCCCCCTTCTCCTCGGCCCCCGCCCCCGGCCCCGCCTTTCTCGCATTCGGCCCCCGCCTGGCCGGGCCCCTCCAGCCTCTCCTTGCGCAGCCGCCGCCAAAGCCTGGAGAAGTGGAATCTCGCCGACGCCGCTGCCTGCGCGGGACTCGCAGATCGGTACTGGGCATGCTCAGTCGCCGGAGCCCGTTCTCGTCTCAAGTAGGAAGCTCGTGCGCTGCACCCGCAGCTGATCCGGGCGCTCCGGGAAAGGCGAGACTGGAGCAAAGCCGCCGGGCACCGGTGCCGGAGCGAGCGCGGCGCGCACCGCCGGTGAGTCTTGCTTTTTTCCTTGCTTTTGCCTTGGACCCCGGCGCGGCCCGGGAGTGCTGGCGAGAGACCCGGGCAGCGGCAGCGGCGTGCGACGGGTGGCTGCGCGCAGCCCCGGCGGCTGCTCCTATCCTGCCGGCCCCTGGGGCTGCGCGGCCACTGCCGCCTGCCCCGCCGCAGCCACAGCTGCAGCAGCTGCTGCTGCATCTGCAGCGGGCGCCCGTTGCGGAGTCCGGTGCGCCCTGCGCTCGCGCCGCAGGGCCGGCCGGGTGGCACTGCGACTGTGGGCTCACTCCTAGACTTCCATCCCGCTTGCTTCCCGGCGCCCTCTTTCCCTCGGCAGCCCGGGTTTGGCAGGGCCTGGGGCGGGGGAGACAGTGTTGGTGGGGGTGCGCCCGGGCGGGTGCTGTGGAGGGGAAAAGTGAGGGCGGGCGCCGGCGGGGAAGAGCGCACACCCCCTTGCGCTGGCACCGGCCTCGGCTGTGAGGTTGGGCTCTCCCTCCCGGGGTGGCAGCGCGCTCCTGCCGGGGAGTTGGAGACGGCGCTGGCTTCTTGGGGGTTTAGATGCTTGCCGCTGGGAGATCAGAGGGGGAAAAGTTCATTTACCGCTCGGAGGCTGAGAGCGTTTTAACTAGAAAATGGCTGTGCGAAGGGGACCGAATCGGGGAAGCTGGCCCTTGGTCCTAAAAGCTCCCCCGCTACCCGCCGGGCAGAATGGAGGGTTGAGGATAGAAATGACATTTGTGCGATGAAAACAGTGCTGGAGGGGAGGGAGGGATACGGAGTCCCAAAGAAACAATGCGGGGTGGTCTAGAACGCGCTGAAGCTATCTAGAACTGAGGGGACAGGGGGCGAAGAGCCGCGGGAGCGTGGGACTTGAATTAAACAAAAATAAATGGGAGAAATCTTTTAGAGTGGTAGCTCTTTTGTAGTCAAGTTCTGCGCATCTTAGAGCCACGATTGTCACAAACGTTTTTGGATGGGTGGAGTGGTTGGGAGGACCAAAATTGAGAAGAGAGTAAGGGACAGCGTCGGAAGCTCTGGGGAGGCTGGGTTTCTGGAGGGCATAGTTAAGATGCCCTTCAGTCACTGGCTTTCCATTGCGCCTGATGACTTCGGTGAAATACCCAAAGGATTATCATTAAATGCCAGCAGTGGTGCTTCAGCTCCAGGAAATGAGGAAACTTTGGGAGGTTGGCATTGGTTTGTCATTTGTTGTAATATTTTAGTGATTTAAACCAGCACACAGTAGCATCCTGATCTGTTGTTTTTGATTTGGGACTCTTAAGCCTCCGATTTTTTTTTTCTTCCTAGTCATGGACTTATATTTCAAATCTTGTCACTGTCACATGGTTGGGATAATTAAAGGTATCTGAATTTGTGTAGCTGGCCTTTCAGGAACATAATCTTTGAAGGGGGATTTCTTTATGAACTTAGGTAGCAGCTTAATTGTGTTTTTTGTCTGTAACTTGAAAACAATAATTGTTCAATTGTTTATCCTAACTTGCAGAATCAGAAATGCACTGATTTGAAGGGATGGCATTGATGAAATGGGTGTGGGACCTTGGCTGAGGGGCCAGGCGGGGGAGATGCTGGGAGAATACAGGTGGCAATAGAGCACACTGGGCTAGTAGTCAGAACAGGAGGGGAGAAGCCAATTCAGGACTTCCATGGCTGTCCTTTTGTCATCATCTAACTGTGTGGACCCCTCCCCCCCCCAATGACTTGGGGTCTCTTAATCTCGGTATGTCCCTCAGAGCCTTTGAGAAAGGACTCCAAAGTTGAGATCCTTTTCCAGGAAAGGAGTTTCTTAAACTTTTATTCTCTTTTCCGAAGGATACTTTTTTTTTTTTTTATTGTTACTAACATTTTTTTTTCCAGTGTTCCAAGATTCATTCCCCATTCCCCACACCCAGTGCTCCAAGCTTTAGGTGTCCCCAGTACCCACCACCAGGCTCTCCCATCCCTCCACCCCCCTCCCTCCAAGTCCCTCAGTTTGTTTCTGTGTCCAAAGTCTCTGTTGTTTCATTTCCCTCCCTAGATTACCCTAGTTCCTACTTACCTTCCTTCTCCCACTGTCCTCCAGTTTACCCCTCATGCACTGCAAGTAAGTGAAACCATGAGATACTTGACTTTCTCCTCTTGGCTTACCGAAGGATACTTTTAACGTGATAATTCACCCCCAAGGAGCCAGCACACCATTCAGAACTTTCTAAAACTTGTATAAAGTGGTAGTGAAAAAGCCTGATGAACTGAAGTGTGAAAGACTGGTGCTTTACACTTACTGGAGTAATATGAATAAGAGCCTACAAAATTATTCAAGAAAAGAGTATTAAGTATTGTAAGAATCCACAAGTGCAATGATAACATATTTTAAAACTGTTACTCTTTTTATGTCACGTTTCAACTTTTAAATGACTGTTTCTTTTCCTGCCACCAGAAAAATAGCAAACATTGAGATCTTTTTTTTTTTCTTTCTGTTACAACAGAAATTAATACGGAAAGGCTTGCCATAATATTAGTACAGGGTTATGCTGATTACTCTGATTTTAGGATATCTTAATTTGTCTTTTAAAAAAACGGGATGTTGTTTCTTTATATCTTTTTTAGTTACACCTTTTTAAAAAAGTGTTTCTTTACGTAGGCTTCACACCCAGTGTGGGGCTTGAACTCATGACCCTTGAGATCCGATTGAGCTGAGATCAAGAGTCGGTGCTTAACTGACTGAACTACCCAGGCACCCCAGTTACACTTTTAAAATAGACAATACTCTGATATCATAATGTTTTTCATGGCTGTAGGACTTTTAGGCAAGTATCGTAAGAAGGTATTCCTAGTTATATGGGTGATACTTTCCTTCCCCAGGTTAAGGAAACTTGCATTTGTTCAGTGCTTGCTCTGTGTCAGTTTGATAGTAAGCTTCTTACATCTATTATCTTCTGTTGTCAGCATCTTTCTCATGAATGTCAGCTTCCCCGGAAAACCCCACTGGGGAGGTGGACAGTTGATTGCAGAGCAATAGAACTTTGACGTTTTACCCCACAGGAGAACATTTTCAGCGGGCTTCATTGTTATTAAAGAAGCATTCTCTTGTGAAACATTTTTGATTTGTTATTTGGAATTAGATTTGATTGGAACAGCATGTTTTCAAAATGATGTGAATGTTTTAAAGAATCTTCTGTTTGGATTTAAAAACTGTTTTCATGCTCATTTATTTTCAACAGTGTTGCGCTACCAACATACGCTTAACTGTAAGGAAGATAAGCCCAGATTACCCATTTTATGTTGACTGTGTTATGATTGCATATTCTGCAGGCTGATGGCATTTTTGTGGGTTGAAAGGGTTTGTCAGAGTGACAGATTCTCCACAATAAAGAGCCTGGCAGGATTTGGTGGAAAGACCATCAACCAGTGACTCCCAAGACTTGCCTTGTGGGCCAGATTCTCCTGCTGCTTGAATGTACTGTGTGATCTTGGGAAAGTCAGTTTACTTTTCGGGGCCTCAGTTTTTCCATCTGTACAAGGATGGAGTTGCAGTAGAATGCACCCTCTGGGTACCTGTGGGGTTCTCTTGTCCTGTTCCAGGGGTCTGTGATGCAACTGTTGCAGGAGGGGGGCCTGCATTTAGAGCATTAGAGGAAGCTGATTTTGTGTTTCATGGAGTTGGCCTGTCCTGATTTGAGGAATATTTTGTCTTGTCTTCTTCCTTTTTTTTTTTTTTTTTTTTAATTTTTGGCCAAATTCTTACTCCCTTTTAGTTTTTGTAAAAAAATCATTGTCATAAAATTAACTCTGTGGCCCTTGTCCAGTCTAGATAGGAGAGAAGGTGAGTATTAGATCTGGATGAAGCACTTTCGATATTTGAATATTGGATGTTGGATACTTTTCTAGCATCTTCTCAGGGGAGTGTCTGCTCTTGGGCACGCAGATAAGTTGAGAAACAGGTCACCACAGAAGCCACAGAGGAAGGTGTCTTGGGTGCCAGGCCCACTGATGTGAAATTTTGGCAAGCCTTTTCCATGTCCCCATCCTCTCTCCTCAAACCTGGATTAGGAATGTAGCCCTTGATCTCTGGAGTAAAATTCTCATCATCATTCCATGTCAGCGCCATCCCTGTGTCAGGCAGGTGTCCAGGGTCAGCTCCCGCAGTAGCCGGCGCTGTGACTGGTGGAATGCACCCACTCATCTTCAACCAGATCATTAACCTTTTTTTTTTTTTTTTGGCAAGTTATGATGATGGGGCAGAGAGCAAGGGAAACCGATCCATTTGGGTCTGGTAGTGCACTTTGCTTTCATGATGCTCACAAAATTCAGTGTCATTAACTTTTAAGTGAGGCAGGTGAGGTGATGCCAGAGTTGTTACCCAAATTTTAATAACTGATAGTAAACAGAGAGTGAATCTGGTGCTGCTGATATTAACCAGACCACAGGGTTGCTGGGCCTCTGGTGGGAGGGGGCCATCCCAACCCGAGATGAGAGCGGAAGAGAGGAAGGACACAGAGGGTGGAAGACAGTCAAGTTACCACAAATTGACAAAAAGTAAGAAGCCTGTATCTGTTTAAAAGTATTAGAGATCTTAAGGTGTAGACTCACAGGAGACATTTCCTTTCTGCATAATCGTATTTCCATCATGGTTGACTCTTACCTGGTCTCCTAAGCATTGAATAGATGCTAGGACAGGCATGACTTTTGTCATCCGTGAAAAAGTCTCAATGTGTAATTTACTGGTACGTAAAATGTACAGACTTATACAGACAAGGATGGGATGAGAACATGGAAAAAATGGGATGGGATTATGGATTAAGGCGTGTCTTTGTTTATTAATGATTTGACAGTGGTTATAGATAAGGTGAACCATTCTTTCCTCTGCCCCCTGTGGAAATCTTGCAAAATTTTGTCTGCCAGCTTATAGCTAAGGTTTTTAAAGTGAGTTATACTTTAAAAGTATTGGGAAGTATGCTTTAGGAATGCTGAGAGTGGAAGGAAGAGTGGTTTTGTTGGTGTTTTTCTTTTAAAGTTGAGTAAAAAGAATGCAGTTCTGTAGCTGAGCTGGAAGTGTGCACTTAGGAGGGTGAGGTTGGAGAGAACTTGTAGAGAGCTCTAGAGAGTGAAGGGAAACGCTGTTTTGTGTGTGTGTGTGTGTGTGTGTGTTTAAATTTACATGTCTTTAATTAATACTGTTTTTGAAGAAGGAAGGCTTGGTGATATAGGATATAATCTTTCCAGAATTGCTGCCCTAAACATCAGATTTTAGTTTCTACACAATTTAAAAGTGCAAAGCACAGAATTAGGCCCATGGGCCATTGTCTGTTCGTGATGTGTTTGCTGTCCTTATCAATAATAATGATGATGGTGATGATGTGGTGAATATTTTGTAAGGGTGTCCAAATTAGATGTATGCTTTTTCTCTGAGACTATACCCTTCCGGTCTGGGGGTAAGATTTCTTTTATGAATTGATGGGAATATTTTTATTTGGCAGCTTAATGGTCCATGAAATTGATAAGTCTGGGAAGCCAGGCCTGAGATGTTGAGTGCCGTGCCCTTGGGATAGAGTGAGTGGCGGAGACCAGGCCAGACTAGAGATTATGGGTGGGCTGATGGGGCCTCTGGACCTTCCAGGAATGTAGGGTCACTGGTATAGACTCAGGGTCTGAGGAGTTCAGAAGAAGCTGATTTTGAATATGCTCTGGGAACCAGCCGCTATTTTTGAATTATAGCCCAAGAATGTCAGTGCAAGTGCCAAAATGAAAGATGAGGGTCTGAGAGAGCAGAAAGGACAACTGATTGAAATGTGAATTTCAGCAGGCAAGGCCGCAAAATGACAGATCTTGGTGTTGGTGTCTTTGCACACAGGCCTCTTTCTGCCAAGGCAGCACGTTTTAGCAATTTGGGGGTGGTGATTCTCCGAGATGCTGACGGAATCAAGGCCATAGAACCACAGTCTGGTTTGGACCTCTGCAGTATCATGTCTTCCAGAACAAGAATCCCTAGAAGAAGCTTAAGAATAATTTGTCCATGGAATTGCAAACCCAAATTATTTCTGTGTTTTAAAGAGTAGGTTAAGAAAAGAATATATTTTCAGATGATGTTTTAAAAATCTATGCTTAACGATATCTGAGTCTTGGGGATCATCATGATAATATTATTATTATTTAAAGATTTTATTTATTTATTTGACAGAAACACAGCGAGAGAAGAAACACAAGCAGGGGGAGTGAGAGAGGAAGAAGCAGGCTTCCCCGCGGAGCAGGGAGCCCAACACGGGGCTCAATCCCAGGACCCTCTGATCATAACCTGAGCCGAAGGCAGATGCTTAACAACTGAGCCGCCCAGGCGCCCCTATGATAGTATATTATTAACATAATTATGGAGCTCTTACTTTGTGCTAAGAGCTTTTTTTTAAAAATCATGGTTACCCTATTTAATTGTTATAAAACACTCTGGTGCAGTTCCCAGTTTAGAGATAAGGAAACTGAGATCCTTTCCCCTGAAGCCATTACAGTAAACCGTGATGATGCTTAGTTGGTAACTGTACTCAATGCGGAGATGCCCATGGGTTGCTGAGGGACCGACGGGAGGAAGAAATAACATTTAGTAATGAAGGGTCCACTGTGTGCCTTGTATACAGGAAACATTTCACCTTCTCCCCGTCTCCTCTCTTATGAGCGAGGAACCTTCCTAAATTCACCATTTGGGGAAAAGGTGAAAATTTCATCCTTCATCCATTTTCAAAATGGACGTTAACATCAATCCACATATTTAGTGGTGGAATTACTTCCTTCATATTATGGCTGCAGTGTGCATTCTTTCATGTGAACACACATCGAGTAGCAGAATGTCCAAATATCATTTCTAAATATGTCTGAAACTAGGCATTGCTGTGTAACCTCTCTGGACGTATTACAGTCTAGAATGTTTCTGTTGCAAATAAAGTACCCCGGCATCTGATTAGTTGTCATGTGTCAATCAGGAGGCAGTGTGAGGATGACAGAGGCTTCCAATGACTGGAAACAAGGGAAGTGAGGATTTCTAGGCTTCTCCGGCTGCCTATGGCTGACTGGGGGCTTCTGCCTGCTGGAGTGGTGGGTCTGGAGAGAACCTCAGCACCCCGGCGACGGTGCTTCTTGGGAGCATCTGGCCTGCTCCTGGGTGCTGGCTCAGCTCTTACCTTCTGATCTTCATTCGTTTTTCCGAGTGGGCTTCGTCCTGGGTCAGAGAGTCCGTGGCTCTGCTGATCTGCCCAAGGCAGTACTGTTTGTTCAGTGGGAAGGAGTAAATTAGAATTCCTTTAGCATGAGTTAGGTTCCTTGAGTTGATTTTTTTCCCTAAGTGGATTAATATAAAATTTCTGAACCTAACTGAGGCGTGGTCTGGACTCACAGGAGTATAGATACTTTTCACGTATTTATTTGCTTGAGGGAGAGGGAGAGAGGGAGAGCATGAGCACAAGCTGGGGGGATGCTGAGGGAGAAGCAGACTTCCCCCTGAGTGGGGAGCCCGCCACACGGCTCCATCCCAGGACCTTGGGATCCTGACCTGAGCAGAAGGTAGACACTTAACCTGCTGAGCCACCCAGGTGCCCCCGGGGTGTAGATACTTCAGATTCTTCTAATGTCTCACCAGAAACTCTTCTTCTCTCCATTACCTAAGCTTTATTTATACGTTGTTCAGATCACTAGTGAAGACAGATAGACATTTTGGTGGCAAGAAACCTTAGCTTCGTTTGTTCCTGCCTTCGCCTAGCAAATGTTTACTGAGCCCGTGCTTTGTGCCAGGCACCGTGCGAGGTTCAGGAAGACAGAGAGGAACGTACCGAGCCCTGATGGCAAGGTGCGGCGTAGGTATGGGTGAGGTCTGAGTGAGTGGAGAGAAGGAAGGCCGTCCTTGCGCCCCTTGCTCCGTGGGAGTTGAGAGGCCTCATGGAACAGGAGCCGTGGCAAGGAACTCCTGGAAAACCCCACTACAGAAAACCCTTCAACTGATTCCTTTTCCATTTTTTTCTTCCTTCCATAGAACTGTTAGAGCCTGTTTCTTCTATCCAACCCCGGGATTTGCCGCTACCTCCAAAGGGAACCTAGAGATTTGTCCTTTCAGATCTCTCTGGTGGTGGTTTTCAAACAGGGAGGGGGGGCAGTTTTTTTTTCCCCCAGGGACTGTTGTCAGTATTTGGAGACATTTCTGATTTCATGACTGTCTGAGGAGTACCACTGTTGTCTAGCGGGGAGAGGCAGGGTTGCTTGTAAATACCCTGCAGTAAATGCAGGCACAAGACTGTCCTGTGGGGAAGGAGTGGGATTTGGTGGTTAAGAGCCAGACTCTTAGGGTCCCAGTATTGCTCTGCAATTTAATAGCCATATGACTGGGGACAACAGAAGGACAGAATTACAGGCAGGGAACAGAATTGACTGCTTTAGTTCTCTTATCCATAGTAGGTTGTTCGGAGGATTTCATGTGTTAATTTATGAACATAAAAATGAATAATAATGAAGTAAGATCTTAACAGTTATTATTTTTTATTTTAAGCAAAACTTTAACTTTTGACTCCAGAGCGCATGAGTTTAGAGAATCCAGGGGACCTGAGTTTGTGGCCGCACCTCTCAGGAGGCCTTGGTGTGAGCACTGGCCACTGTTTTTGTTTATCTAGTTCCTTTTTGTCCATGGGTTTTATTTTCCACTGTTTCCTTCTCTTGATGCTAGGGCTTTCGCTAGCTTTGTTTTTCATCCTATTTTTACCAGGGACCCAAATTTATGCCCTTAATGAACCTTTCCCTGGAGGGCTGAGAAATATATTTATGATTTTCCTTAACACTGTCTATTTTGGGAATGGTGAGAAAACAGGAAGCAGGTCAGGGGAGCGCTGCCTTACTTCCTGATTGTCACAGCTCCTTTCTCTATAAAATTCCCTGCAAGATTGAGAGGCAGGTGGTAGTGCCTGCTTAGTAACTATCTCTTCCCTCTACGCCCACCAGCTCCAGCCCCAAGTTAGGTGCCTCCTCCTTCCAAAATACCCTGTAATTGGGTCACAACATCTGCCTGCTTGAAATCATTTCTAAAAATCAAAGCAAAGAGGCAGTCTGTGTCAGTGGGATTTAAAATGTCCTGGTCTTCTCCTTCAAGATTTTGGAGTCGTTCTGAAAACAAAAAAGAGAGCAAACTTGTCTTAGTTAGGTGGCACTGTATTTGTGGCCTAGAACCGTGTCTTCCTTTCACTTGCAAAAGTGCTCAAATGGCTGGCTTTCCATGGGAAGATGGACTGGTGGCCTCCACTCAGTAGATCACATTTACCGTCACATTTTCCCAATGTAATTGACTCATGAAGATTTTCATTCTGTGTTTTGAATGGTATCAACAGACTGGAGAGAAATGAAGAAGTTCAGTCCATCATAAGCTTTCAGAGTCCTTCGCCATGACATGGTCATCTCCTCTCTGAATGAGAGCGGTGGCCTCCCAGTGGCCTCCTGGCCTGGCCGGCTCCATTCATTCAGTCTGGCTTCCCATGTGCTGGGTGCTCTTCCAAGTGCTGCCTGTGGAAACCGACCAGGGTGGAAACTGACCAGGATGGCCCTGCGCCTATCTCAAGCTTTCTGTCTGTATCTGTAGGGAAAGACTGGCCACTGAGATAAAACATGCCGTGTGCTACCAGGCCCGGGGGCAGGATGGGGACGTGGGAAGTACTCAGCTCTCCCCTGATGGGCATCTGCCCCGGCTGGGCGCAGGGCCGGGTGCATGTCAGGCAAAGCTTTCAGGGGAAGGGGATGCTCGGTGTGTCCCACTGAGTACCTGGTGCCTCCGTCTGTGCGGGGGGGGGGGGGGGGTAGGTAAGCTCCCGCTTGGAGCCCCACTGTTGCTCATAGGGAGCCTCCCTGTCTTCCTCCACTATTGCCGCTCATCGAGTTACCTTCTCTGTGGCCTGTTTATTCTCTGCACTGCCTCTGAGGTGATCTGAAATCGTCTCTAGGCCCCGGGCATGCCCATCCCAGCCCTCCAGGGGCTCCTCACTGCCCTCGAGATGAAGTGCCAGCCTGGTGGCTTTGCCCCTGGTACCCTTCAAGATCTGCGTTGCTCTCCATCTTGTACTCTGAGCTCAGCCGCACCATTCTGATGACATGCCTGGCTTTCTCTGGCCTTCGGGCTTTTATCCTCTGTTCCCATTGCCTGCAACCATCCTGACTGTGTATTCTTCACTTGCTTCACTTTGTTCCTCCTTCGGGAAGTAGCTTTGTCATCTACACACCTCAGTGTGTGTCCAAATGACCTGAGGGCTTGCTGCAACACACATTGCTGGCCTCACCCCCCGAATTTCTGAGTTGTTGGACTGTGGTATGGCCCAGTCAGAGTTGGCACCTCTAACAATGTCCCAGGGATGTTGATGCCGCAGGTCTGGGGATCACACTTGGAAGACCACTGGGTACCTTGTTACCCATGCAGGGTGACTGGCTCTTCTTGCTTCCAGGGGAGAGTGCCTTATGCCTCTTCCGTTGTACCCTTGTCACACGGCAGTGCAGCTACTCACTTCTCAGGCTTCTCTTCTCGTCTGTAAGCCCTTTGAGGGACAATACTTTTGCTTCTTCATCTTTGTGCTCCCAGTGCTTAGAAATCTTGGATGCTCAATAAACATTTGTCTGAGAGTTAATATATGAATGAAAATTAACTATCGTTGGAGGCTTTAAAAAAAAGATTTTTTTTATTTGAGAGAAAGTGCATGAGTGGAAGGGAAGGTCAGGGGGAGAGGGAGAGGCAGACTTCCCACCGAGCAGGGAGCCCAATGCAGCTGGGTCCCAGGACCGGGAGATCATAACCTGAATCCAAGGCAGACGCTTAACCGACTGAGCCACTCAGGTGCCCCCATTGGAGACCTTAGTAAATATGCACCAGAACGTTTTTAGCAGCTAGTTTTTCTGGTAGTTTATCCCCAGTCGTGATGGTATAGGCTTGCAACATGATGTTGGTGAGATCAGCATGAGTTTGGTTAACATCAGGGCCAATAACCTGTATGGTTTTGTGTCTAAACCCTAGAAAGTCCAGGGTAGGAGCTCAAATTAAGCCCATTATTGTTTCCGGAATGACTCAAAAATACATAGGTTTTTAAATATTGGCTTGGTATGAAATATGTGTCCAGGAGAAATGCAGTTGTCATATAATTTAGCAACCATAGCATAACTGGGCTTTTTATTTGAAATAATGAATCTTTTTGAACTGATATTAACTGTAACCAGATGTTTAAGTAATCATTTCTCCGAGTCAGAGGGAGGGATAGCTAGACTATTTCCATGCACTTACTCAGTGTGTAAATGTTTATTGAGCACCTACTATGTGCCGTTGGCCCTAGGATATGGCAGTGACTAAAACACTTTGGCTTTCCGGGTGGGAGGTGCCATGAAGAAGTCAGATGTTCTGGGTGATGTTCTGGGTGATATTCTGCAAAGTGCCCTCCTTCAGATCAACTGAGTAGTGGCTATTCAGCTGTGCCTCAAATGACAGGAGGTGATGGCAGTGTCAAGACCGTGACATGGAGAGGAGCAATTTAAGGCCACGAGAGGGGTGCGGAGGACCTAACTTTAAGCTATCTCTTCGAGGAGCCCTAATGCCCCTCCAGTTTTGAAGACCGGATTGACGTCACTTTATTATTGTGCCTGCTTACCCAGATCGGGGCTCTAAGCTGGCCTCCACAGCATCCAAGCAGCACTTCCCAAAGGGGGGGTTCAGTGAATCCTGCGTGACTGAAAATGTGTTGGGAATAAAGACTTCTGCCAACAAGTTCAGAAAACTGCTTGTACTTTCTCTTCTAGTAACATATCCAGGAAGTCCTCCTGAAAAGAAACTCCATTTAATGCAACATTTGCCTGGGGGGCGTACTTTGCACAGTGCCGTCTGAGCTGGTGTTTCCTTTTGCACACCTTGGACGGCCAGCTCTGAAGGTGCTGCTTTGTGCACGCCTGAAAAGAATGCTCCATGTGATGCGGCGATGGAGACTTTTCTTTCCTCTTCACGCCCCACTTAACCTTCGGGGACTTGGCTTGTCGAAGAGAAGGCAGCGGCGAGATTTTTCATATTGGTTTTCCAAATGCCTTGTGCCCTGTTGGCCATTCCCATTGATTTGGGTGCAAAGAATGATGGCATTTAGAGCCCGAGAGATCATTGCTCATTTGCTGCATTCAGAGGGGAGCTGGCCAGACTGTCACGTGGGATGCAAGCTGTTTCCGCACCTGCTTTAAGCCTCAGTTACTCTAACAGAGAATGGTTTGTGTTTGAATTGTTCATATGTACATACTTTTAAAGATTTTATTTATTTGATAGAGAGAAACACAGCAAGAGAGGGAACACAAGCAGAGGGAGTGAGAGAGGGAGAAGCAGGCTTCCTGCTGAATCAATGCGGGGCTCGATTCTGGGGACTCCGGGATCATGACCTGAGCCGAAGGCAGACACTTAATGCCTGAGCCACCCAGGTGCCCCTGAATTGTTCATATTCTGACTTTGTCCTATCTTCTTTTGGGTATGTAAACATTGCTTTGGGTGTCAGCTGACCCCAAGTAAAGGAAAGGGAGAGGACTGACCTGCTTGGAGTTCCTAACGGTGAGCCTTAGGTAGGAATGATAAACTTGGGTCGGATACTATATACTGAGTTTTTGCTGATGTTGTGCAATCTTAATCTCAACCTGAAAAATACCGGCATTTAGATTTCCTTTCAGTTGACATATGTTTAGTTTTGGCTCTTCCTGAAATCAGAGCAGATGTTTTATTCTCTGTTAATTTTGAAGTTTTATTCTTTGTTAATCTTTATGGTTCTAGTTTGACACAGTCAACTGGGAAAATTACAAGGTGGGGCAAGCTCCCTGAGAAGTTTCATTTAAGGGAGATCCTGGGATGAGTCTTTCTGAAAAATAATTCAGAGTTAGAGAGCGTTTGGATCAGTTACCAGGGTTGGGAGGAGGTCCCATCCTGTGCTACTGACTTTTTTTTTGTGCTTGGGGCAATTTCTAGAAAGATGCATCAGGGCCTGACTTAGAATAGGGTTAAAGAAGCTGCATCTAAGAATTTGGAATGATTAGTCCTTTTGGGTCCTCCGTGTTGGGATTCTCTGTTTTCATGGGTTCTGCTCTCCCTACATGAAACAGGAAATTCAGTTTGAATGGTGGATTTGTGGGGTACCGTTACTGTGAACGGGCTCTCTGTGTCTTCAGTTATGTAGTACCCCAAAACCCCGCATTCAGATTAAATGTATTCCAGTGATTTGAGCAGAAATGTGTGAGGAGGCGGAACAAAGGTAACACTCCCCACTCTTATTCATGGGATCTAGCAATTGGGTCCGTGTCATTTTCTAAAAATGTCTTTTTGCTAGGATTTGAGGTTATTTCTACTAGAATAAAGGAAGTCTTAAATCCCATCGACTTAGGTATAATTGTCTCCTGATCAAAGTCATCTCCTGTTGACTCGAGTTTTATTTCATTGGAAATCATTTTCCTTTACTGTTACTAGATCCTGCTGTTTTATATATTATATATATATTTTACAAGCCATAAGTAGAAACAAGAAACAAAAATGAAATGTGGAGTTTTATTAAATTTTGTATGTTTCCCCCTTAGTTCTGAGAACATGTGAATTACAAGAAAAATCAATATATATATAAAAAAAACCCCAGCAACTGGGGAGAATGTTGATTTGTGGCATTATTATTTTTATTTCCTGTGAAGAAAATAGGATTTTCATTAGATGCTGTTGTGCTGTTTTCCACTGAGAGAGATAACAGTTGGATGGATGGCCACGTTCAGAGTTTATATACATTTTTGCTTAACATTTAAATGGTTTTTGTGTGAACGTTTGTGAAGCCTTTGCCTTCTTTCTGGAAGACCAGCTATCAGATGGGGTGGTTCTGTTTTTGCCAAGGACAATTTCCTTCTGTCAGAGTGAAACTTCAGGCAATTTTAACTCATTTCTACTGTGGAAGAGCTCGGTAGATACAGGTCTTCATGAAAGCACGTTTATTTTTCCTTGGCGTTGACCTTAAGAGTTAATCTTTGAAAAGCTTGAAGGTGTATCGATTCAAATGATGGTTAAGTTAAAGGATACTCAATATGATGTAATTATGCAGATTTTATTTGCCAGGACAGTCAATGGGGACAGTCTGGGGAATAGGACAGTCACTGGGGATGGTCTGCGGAATAGGACAGTCACTGGGGACGGTCTGGGGAATAGGACAGTCACTGGGGACGGTCTGGGGAACATAAAGCAAAAGATGATGAGAGAGTGAGTAGAAAGGAAAACGGAGTGCCTCTGTGGTGGGATTGTGGATGATTTCATTGGCTTTCTCATTCTTCCTCCCCGACCATTGTTAGTGTTTTTATATCCTTCTAGCAAGTAGTAAAAAGGAAAAAAAAAATTCTCACATGTTCATATGTCCTCTAGAGGTTGCGCATTTCAGGGTGTTTCTTCAAGGAGTTTAACTGGGAACAAAAAAGAACTGGCATTATTCTTAGTAAGATAAGCCAATCACAAAGGGACAGGTGTTGTATGAGCATGCTTGTGGTACCCAGACCAGTGTAATTCATAGAGGCGGAAAGTAGAAAGATAGTTTCCAGGGGCTGGAGGGAGAGGGGGAGAGGGGATTTATTAAATTAAAATTAATTAATTAATTAATTAATTAAAAGATTTTATTGATTTGACAGAGAGAAACACAGCCAGAGAGAGAACACAAGCAGGGGAGTGAGAGAGGGAGAAGCAGGCTTCCTGCCGAGCAGGGAGCCCGATGTGGGGATTGATCCCGGGTCTCCGGTATCATGACCTGAGCTGAAGGCAGTCTCTTAACCAACTGAGCCACCCAGGCGCCCCTATTTTATTTATTTTTTTAGAGAGTGAGAAAGAGACAGAGGAGAGTGTGAGCAGGGCAGGAACAGAGGGAGAGGGACCAGGAGACTCCGCACTGACCGTAGAGCACTATGCAGGGCTTGATCCCACAGCCCTGCGACCAGGACCTGAGCTGAAACCAGGAGTCGGACGCCCAACTGACTGAGCCACCCAGGTGCCTGGGAACAGGGATTTAGTGTTTCATGGTTCCAGAGTATGATTTGGGGAAGATGGAAAAGTTCTGAACATGGGTGGTAGTGATGGCCGTACAACAGTGTGAATGTATTTAATGCCACCAAAATATAAACCTGAACATGGTTAAAATGGTGATTTTTATGCGTATTTTACCACAGTAAAAGAAAAAAAAAGAGAGAGAGAGAACTGCTTCTGTGTCCTCACCTTGTCTTCACAATTAGACTGAAGCTGCTCTGGGCGCCCTGACCTTGGGGCCCCTGTCTCAGGGGCTGGAGCTCTGAGGGGTGTGGAGGGCCCAGACCCCCCCACAGAACTTGGGGGGGTGGGTATAGGTGCCACTCAACCTGAACTTGATACCAAGCTCTTGCTTTTCCAGAAGCTTTCATTTATGAGAGAGGAACACTGATCCGAGAGAAGTTGAAATTGTGAATTGGGTGTGCTCTATGTAGCGCAAATTGTTGGCCATATCTGTTCCTGACTTCTTTGGAAGTGAAACAGTCTGGTAAAAATTAATCTCCGTTTGAATGCCCTCCAGAACTGTGGCACTTTCCTCATTTATTTTGTTGAGTGTTTCCTCAAAGCCAAATGACCGTGTAGCCTAACTTTTCTTTTGCCTCATCCGTGTTGTTCTAAAGTAAGAGTGGAGACTTCAGGTCTGGACAGGGCCAAGTTTCAGTTTGGACCTGCCCTGGGAAGATGGGTGCTCTGCTCGAGCTGTGGTTTTTCCATCTAAAATATCTAGAGTGATACCTACCTGGTTGGGAGGATTTACTGTGATAACATGTGAGAATGCCTGCCACTTTCCTGATTACCTGTTGTTGAAAGGGCAGTAGGTTGGCCAGACATTCCAGATCAACCCCGCCTTGGTTACTGTGCTGTTGAAGATGGTCCTTGATCAAACTGACAGACTTTTCAGAATTAAAATATTATATTTTTGAATTTTTTTAAAAAAAATATTTATTAGAGAGTGTACACATGGGCTGGGGCGGGGGGGAGCAGAGAGAGATGGACAGGCCGACTGTGTACTGAGCAAGCCTCGATCCCAAGCCCCTGAGATCATGACCTGAGCCAAAATGAGACACTTAATGAACTGAGCCACTGAGGCGCCCCTAAAATATTTAAGCAGAAATTGCTAGCAAGTTTTTGATGCTTTATGTTCAAGTACATGTTCTTGGTTTTTATTGGTATCTCATTCCCTGCTTTATATGCTCTTCAGAGAATGTGAATGATATTAAGATTATTATTTCCCTAAGATACAAGAGCTACTGCGTTATGAAATCTGAAATTCCCTGGGAGGGTAGAGAGTATCTAAGGACCAACTGGTGTCAGAAAGCTCGGGTCAGAAACACAACTGTATTTGGTTGTGATTGTAGCTGCTTTGCATTTATTTTTACTCATTCCTTTTTTTTTTTTTTTTTTTTTTTAGATCTTATTTATTTGTCAGAGAGAGAGAGAGTGAGCGCCCAAGCAGGCAGAGTGGCAGGCAGAGGCAGAGGGAGAAGCAGGCTCCCTGTGAGCAAGGAGAGCAAGGAGCCTGACGTAGGACTCGATCCCAGGACCCTGGGGTCATGACCTGAACTGAAGGCAGCTGCTTAACACACTGAGCCATTGCCTTTTTACATGAAGAAAATGTCTGTATTCTCTGTAGGGTTAACATGTACTTTTAAAGGATGTAGTTGGGGTTTTACTGTTTTTCTTTTGGAAAAAATCAGTTATTTCTCTCATCATTAAGCATCCTATCCTGAGAATAATTACAGAGGATAAGCTCTAGCTACCAGGGTAAGCAACTGGCAGTCTTGAAATGTTCTGTAAATATATTAGTCTGAAAATTGCGTTTTAATATGATATCATACTAGTAAAATAGAATTTTCTTGCTAAATTATTCCATGTTAATAATGATCTTTTTCTAAGGAAGGCTGTTACTTTTTTCTTTTTTTAAATTGGGTCCTTCTTATCTTCCAAAATAAGTGAACTGTCCTTTGGGGTAACCTGTTAGTGCTTCCACTTCTGTTTGAGTTTGGAAAACTGATGGAATACAAGAAAGCAGGTAGGATTTCAGGTCAAGACTTGGATAATAGGAAATGTCATTTTCTCTATGGTATGCTTTGACTAGGTTTGGCCCAGAGTACATTCTGACTTAAATGCTATATTTTAATATTTAAAATGAGTTATGGCAGCTTATATGGTCCTTATAATCTAGGTGATGCTAGCAAAATGCATTCATTAGTTAACAATGATGCCTTCCAATAAAACCATTTCAAAGAGTAATTCTTTTTTTTTTTTTTTAAAGATTTTATTTATTTATTTGACAAAGAGAAACACAGCTAGAGAGGGAACACAAGCAGGGGGAGTGAGAGAGTAGGCTTCCCGCCAAGCAGGGAGCCCGATGCGGGGCTTGATCCTGGGACTCTGGAACATGGCCTGAGCCGAAGGCAGTCGCTTAACCGACTGAGCCACCCAGGTGTTCCTCAAAGAGTAATTCTTTGAATTAGTGGGTTGGTTGACAATCATGAATGCCAGAGATTCTTTTTTTTTGGTTAATGATTTTATTTATTCATTTGACAGAGAGAGAGATCACAAGCAGGCAGAGAGGCAGGCAGAGAGAGAGGAGGAAGCAGGCTCCCTCCTGAGCAGAGAGCCCTATGCGGGCCTCGATTCCAGGACCCTGAGATCATGACCTGAGCTGAAGGCAGAGGCTTAACCCACTGAGCCACCCAGGCACCCTGCCAGAGATTTTTTTAAATCATGTTTATTTAAAGAGCCAAATAATGAATTAACCCGTTTTGGAAGTTTCTAGTTGCCTACAGGCTCCCAGTGTGTGGTGGACGTATTTCTTATGATTAACAGAGGAGCAAAATGCAGTTGATACACAGTGAATGTGCAAGTCTGACACTAGGCTCTGGAGGAAGAGAGAGGCTATCAATGGCAGAAACTGGAAACACCTATTTACTTGAAGAATTGTGTACTTTGTTTACATTTGCCTTGAAGGCTAATTTTGATTAATCAAAATGTGAAGGTTGCATGTAATCTTAAAGTGGTAATTATAGACCCCAGGGAATCATTAGCTTTCAAAAGAAGTGGGCACTTCTTTTAAAAGAGTTTTGAAAAGAAAATAAATATCAAATAGGTCACTGTTATAGAATATCATTTAATTATTGTTCATTTGTCAGAATTCCAGGGTATTGCCTTAAAGGGATAAAATGGAGGTATATAATAAATTACCAGAGTGGGAGGGAAGCAGATTATCTAAGTACTTAGGATTTTTCTTTAATATTAGCTGGCTTCCACTCTAGGGAAATACTTGTTTTTCATGATAAAATTTCTCATGTGCTTAAAGTGTGTTTAGGGCTGCCTGGGTGGCTCAGTCACTAAGCATGTGCATTCGGCTCAGGTCATGTTCCCGGAGTCCCAGGATCGAGCCCCGCATCAAGCTCCCTGCTTGGCGGGAAGCCTGCTTCTTCCTCTCTCACTCCCCCTGCTTGTGTTCCCTCTCTAGCTGTGTTTCTGTCAAATAAATAAATAAAATTAAAAAAAAAAATAAAGTGTGTTTACATTTTGGTTGTGCCCCCTTTACTTTGTATGGAAAGAAATCCCTGAATCTCAGACCTCTAACTGCTCCTATTCGGAGGAGTGATTTGAGAACTAGCCAATCTTGCATCAATGAAGAGGGTAACTGGTTAGAGAAACTGAGTCATTTCCCTGGCTCTTTGGAATCAGTCCTATACAGGCTATCTATGTTGAATTGTGTCATCCTCTTCCCTCCCCCTTGCCCTTACCCCCAAGGGTATATTCAGGTCCTAACTCCTGGTACCTGTGAGGTTGACCTTATGTGGAAAAGGGACTTTGAAAATGTCATCCCATTAAGATGAGGTTATCCATTATGACTGGTGACCTTAAGAGAAGAGGGGAGTTTGGACACAGAACAAAGGGAGAGACACAGAGGTACACAGAGCAGGAAGGAAGGGGCCATGTGAAGGTGGGGGCAGACTGGAGTTCCGTTGCTACAAACTAAGGAATGCCCGGGGGCCTCCCGCAGCTGGGAGAGACAGGGAAGGACCCTCTGCCGGCCACTTTGGAGGGAGCAGGGGCCTGCCAACACCATGATAGTGGAATTCTAGCCTCTAGAACTGTTGAGGCAATACATTCCTGTTGCTTTCAGCCTCCAGTTTGTGATTGTTCCAACAGCCACAAGAAGCTATAGGATGGATCAGACCTCCGGAGTTTGAATCCTGGCTAACATTCTGAAGCTGTGATTGCTCTTAGGCAAATTATTGAAGCTCTCGGTGCCTTGGTTTACTCATCTAAGAAATAGGGCTAAAAAGAATACCTTCCTCGTGTAGTTGTTTTGAAGATAACGCATGTATGATACTTTGAATAATCCTATTATATGTAAAGAATACAGTCATTTCAAAGCCATAAATGATTTTGACCATACAGCAAATATCCACTACGTTCCTTTTTAACAGCGGGTCCTGTGCTAGACCCTGAGCGTCTGAGGTGAACCAAGCAGACGGGATCTCCGCCTTTCCACACCCTTCAGGTGGTCTTTCCTTCTGTTAACGTGAAGAAGAAAGGAAAGTAGATTCTATGTGGCTTCTTTCTGGGCAAAAACTGAGTGTAACTTTTTGGACCTCAGAGAACCTAGCGCAGAACCTGCATACTGGGCGGACTCTCACCTTGAGCCATAGTTGAGTTTATAACTTTCTCTGCTTCCACATCTGCAAAATGGGGACATACTGGAATCCTCCCTAATGGGGTTATGGTGAAGATTAGATGAGTTAAAATGCATAAAGTACCTAGACTAGTGGCACCTAATAAATGTTATTATATTACGAAATGGTTCCTGAGAGATCTTAAATTTGTAAATGGATTTTTGTGATAATAAGTGTGGAGAATTCAAGTATGGATCAGATGTAGCTCCTTTCCACACAGACTCATGGTCAAGTTGTAGTGAAATAGCATATGAACCAAAAACGGTGGTAGAGGGGTGCCTGGGTGACACAGAGGGTTGAGACTTTGCCTTCGGCTCAGGTCATGATCTCAGGGTCCTGGGATCGAGTCCCACATCGGGCTCCCTGCTCAGCAGGGAGCTTGCTTTCCCCCCCTTTCTCTGCCTGCCTCTCTGCCTATTTGTAATCTCTCTCTGTCAAATAAATAAATAAAAATCTTAAAAAAAAATGGTGGTAGAAATGTAAAAGGAGTATGACTGGTTCTCCTTGGAGTACTAGGGAATGTTTCCCAAAGATGAGTTTTGGAGGTTGAATAGGAGTTTGACAGACAGCAAAGGAAAGAAAGAACATTAGGGAAAATGAGAGTAGTATATCCAAAGGCATGGAGTCTTTTTTTTTTTTTTTTTTTAAAGATTTTATTTATTTGACAGAGAGAAACACAGCCAGAGAGGGAACACAAGCAGTGGGAGTGAGAGAGGGAGAAGCAGGCTTCCCGCCAAGCTGGCAGCCTGATGCGGGGCTCGATCCCAGGACTCCGGGTTCATGACCTGAGCTGAAGGCAGTGGCTTAACTGCTGAGCCACCCAGGCGTCCCAAAGGCATGGAGTCTTAACACCCTGACAGGTACAGGAGATACCCAGGGGCCACTAACAGTGGTATGAGAGTGTACATAGATCCTGGAGCCAGGATTCAAATTCTGCCACTTACTGCTGTGTAACCTTAAGCTACTTTCTTGACCTCTGTGTGCCTCTGCATTTTCATCTTTTAGTGGTAACAGCCTCTGAGGCGATTAAATGAGTATGCTAATTTGAAGTGCTCAAAAAGCATTGGCTCTAATTAATGTTATTACCCTTGTATTTGCCATTGAAAGACAAGGGTTGGGCGTCTGGGTGCCTCAGAGGGTTAAGCCTCTGCCTTCGGCTCAGGTCGTGATCTCAGGGTCCTGGGATTGAGGCCCATATCGGGCTCTCCCCTCCGTGGGGAGCCTGCTTCCCTCATCTTTTGCTGCCTGCTTCTCTGCCTATTTGTGATCTATCTCTCTGTCAAATAAATAAATAAAATCTTAAAAAAAAAAAAAAGAAAGACAAGGGTTAAGAGGCTTACTTACTGTTCTCCGTCTAGTTCATGCATTCCGGTGGACCTATATTATGCTGCACCCTCAGGTCCATAGACATTCCTAAAAACAACTATTTTTTACCATTGACATTGGGATTCGGAGGTGAAGAAAATACAATGTACTTTGTTTATAAACTGGAAAATGGTTAAGGTAGGTTAGACATTGGCGCAGAGCTCCGTGCAGATTGCTGATAAGGCAAAATAAGAAAAATAAACCAGCGTGTTGAGCCAACATAGTTTTGTTTTTAAATCTGGTGAACCACCTGTATTTAAGTAATTAATTTCAAGATGGCTTTGGTTTGTTGTTAATCGTCTCTGGATTACTTGGTGACATCAATCTATGTTCTGAACCACCGTAAGCTGAAAAAAGCCACCACTGGAAGGAATGCCCTCCGCTGGTGGCGCCGCCCGGGGAGGCGTGTGCGCGGACCTGAAGGCTGCGTGTGGCCTTGGATTTCTTCCGCTACACATCTCAGATCGGGGATGGCAATTGCATGATTTCAGCCATAGTCCCACCTGCTTTTATTTTTAGTTTTTGGAGGGAGGGGGTCATTTCCAATTATGGTTTTTCTTTGATTATGAAAGCAAAACATGCTCATTATGACAGGGCTCGGACCAAAAGAAAATTAAAAGTAAACATCACTAGAAATTTTACGTTTGGAGATGATTATTAACACTGAGGACAGAGCCCTTTGAGACTCTTCTCACTTGCAAAAAAATTAAAAATAAAAATGAGGCCTTTCTCAACCACAGGGGCAGCGAAAGCCAATGTTGGGCAGGGGCAGGCTGATGAGTGAGGCTTTTGGAGAGCTGCTTAATTAGAAATCGTTGTGGAAAATTCAGGACAGAAACAACCTAGTAGTGGTAAGGGAATTGCTTTACATGAAGTTAGTTTAGGGCGTTGGCGATAATAAGTGGCTGGGCAAAGTTTATTCATCCAACATATATGTATCGAGCACCAGCTACATGCTTAGGATACAGTATGAACACAGCAGACAATACTCTAAGCTTTTGGGGCACCTGGGTGGCTCGGTTGGTTAAGTGACTGCCTTTGGCTCAGGTCATGATCCTGGAGTCCCGGGATCGAGTCCCACATCGGGCTCCCTGCTCAGCGGGAAGCCTGCTTCTCCCTCTCCCACTCCTGCTTGTGTTTCCTCTCTCGTTATGTCTCTTTACTGTCAAAGAAGTAAAATCTTAAAAAAAAAAAAAAAAAGCAAAAAACCCTCAGAAAAACCTCTGAACTTTTGTGGTACTTCCACCATTGTCAGGATTGTAGACAGTAACTAAATATAATCCATAATCGACATTAGGAGGTGTTAAGTGGTATGGAGAAAAGGAACCAGGCTGGGGGCTAGAGAAAAGAGGGGCTTAGGAGGAGGGGATGTAATTTCTAAAAGGTATTGGGGTGGTCAGAGAAGACTTTCCAGAGAAGAGACTGGAAGGAGGTGTGCTGTGCATTTTTGGGGAAGAAACATCCAGGCAGTGGTGTTTGAGGAGTGGGAGGATAGCCACAGGGCTGGACTGATGTGAGTGTGGGGCGTGGTGGGGGGAGTAGATGGGCTCAGATTGAACGGTGGGGTGAGGGCAGTGAATCATCATGCAGGGCTGGTTATGCCATTGGTGTGAGGCTGCTCTGAGAGGATATGCAGAAGGCTGGTCCAGGGGAGCGAGTTCTGGTAGGAGAGTGCTGTGGACTGAATGTTTGTGTCCCCTGCAGATTCATATGCTGAACCCTTCCCCGCAATGTGGTGATTTCAGGGGATGGACCCTGTGGGAGGTCATTCAGGTTAGATGAGGTCATGAGGGTGGAGGCCTCACAAATGGGATTAGTGCCCTTCCAGGGGTTACCCAAGATCCTGATAGCGCTCTCCGCTCTCTACTCTCTACCACGTGAACATACAACACACTGGCAGTCTGCGACCTGGACTTCGCAGCCTCCAGAACTATGAGAAATAAATTTCTGTTGTTTTTAAGACACCCACTCTGTGGTATTTTGTTATAACAGCCCAAATTCACAAAGGCAGGACAGATCAGAAGTTCAGCTTCAAATATATTTTGAGGTGTTTGATAGATGTCCACTTGGACCAATAGACCTGGGAGGTGGATCTAGGAGTAGGGCTTAGGGGATAAGTCTGAGCTGTAGCTGTGGGTTTGGGAGTATAAAGATCATCCAGGGAGGGAATGAAGATAGAGAGAGCTTGCAAGAGCTCAGCTTCTCATTACCAAGTTAGGGTTGAGGAGATGAGAAAGAGCAGGCCAAGGAGACTGAGAAGGAATGGCTGTTGGAGTAGGGGTGTGATGTCCTGGAACAGCCAAGTGAAGGTGTATTTGAGTGGACAGATGTGATCAGCTAGGTCAAATCTGAAAATAAATCACCTCTCTATGTAAAACTATAGCAGTTATTGAAAACGTAGGGGTGTTCTTTAGGTCTTACGGGTTTCTCTACATATACAGAATTGTATTAAGTATAAATGCCCCATTCTGTCTTCCTTCTCTGGGAGATAGCATTGTTAGTAGTCAATAATCTGAGTAACCGAGATGTGTCTGTGTGTGTGTGTGCGTGTGAGAGAGAGAGAGTTGTTTATGTATCTATATTAATATCTATATCTATAAATTTTGGTCTTAATGAAATATTTCAAATATACAAATATGCTAGTAAGTAGAGACTAATGTATTAGATCCTGATAAACCTCCTATCCATTTTTAAAAATTAAGTTATTATTTAAATTCCAGTGTAGTTAATGTACAATGTTATGTTAGTTTCAGATGTACAATATAGTGATTGACAATTCCATACAACACCCGGTGCTCATCATGACAAGTGCTCTTCTGAATCCCCATCACCTATTTCCCCCATCCCCCACCACCCACCCTCCCCTCTGGTGACCATTCGTTTATTCTCTATAGTTAGTCTGCTCCTTGAGGCATTTGGGTGGCTCAGTCAGTTAAGTGGCCGGCTCTTGATTTCAGCTCAGGTCATGAGCTTGGAGTCCTGGGATGGAGCCCTGAGTCGGGTTTGCGCTCAGTTAGAGTCTGCTTCAGGATTTTTTCTCTCCCTCTCCCTCTGCTCCCCCAACCCCCCTGCCCCTGCTCACTCTCTGGCTTTCTCTCTCTCAAAAAAAAAAAAAAAAAAAAAGTCTTTCTTGGTTTCTCTCTCTCTTTTTTTTGCATTTCTTGGATTGTTCTGTTTCTTAAATTCCACGTATGCCTACTACTCATATTAAAGGAATGTGACCAGGTGTTTTAGAATTTGTCTTTACCTCCTTATTATTGCAGTTAGTTCTACTATTTTTATCTGTATTCTACTCTTTTTATTTTTTATTTTATTTTTTTTTCATTTTTTCAGATTTTATTTATTTGACAGAGAGAAACACAGCTAGAGAGGGAATACAAGCAGGAGGAGTGAGAGAGGGAGAAGTAGGCTTCCTGCTGAGGCATCAGCTTCCTGATGTGGGGCTCGATTCCGGGACTCTGGGATCATGACCTGAGCCGAAGACAGATGCCCAGTGAGTGAGCCACCCAGGCGCCCCCTACTGTTTTTATTTTTATACACACATTTACGTTTTCTCACTTGTGTGCTTGCATGCATGTGTTCTCTGTCTTTGCCTCTCCTCAGGCTCTTTCATTCAGCCCAAGCTGTGCTGGATTTTTCAGGCCGCTGCTCTCACAGCCGCCACAGCAGTCCTGTACCCAGCTGGGTCCTGGGAGAGCCAGAGAAGTAATGATGCACAAAACGGCAGCTTCCACAAGGAAGGTGTTAAACTTGCTGGTGAGAGTAGCCTTGGGGCGTCCCAGGGTTCCATTTGAGAGCTCAGAAAGGCCAGGGTGGGGATCAAGCTCTAGGGGAAGGTCTGAGGCTTTGGTGTCCTCCAATCCTTGCTGGGAATCCTAGCTCTGTCGTTAACCATGAGCATGGACAAGTCACATCTCTGTTTTCTTCATCCACGGGTGGGAGACATCAATTCCCTACTTAAAAGGTTGTGAGGCTTGTGGGAGGCAACTTAACATAAGCAAAGTGCCTCAGAGAGCTTGTCATGTACCGGTGACATACATTCCTTCTCATCTCATCTTTTTCCCGTCTTGCTGTTAAACTAATTGGTGGATGAAAAAGGCTTGGACGTATATTATGTAAGTAAGTACACTTCGGTTATCTAGAAAGGAATATTGAGATAAAAGAATCCAGTGCAAAAAATAGCCAACCCCAGACCAGTGCTCTGTCCTTTTTTGCTTTTTAGTTTTTAAATCCAATTTCTTAGCCCATATGCCTTTGTTTCACTGTGAACAGGTTCTTTGTCAAGTTCACTACCAGAGGTTTGGTGGTCTTCTGGAAAAGAGTAGCTAATAAACTGTTCTGTCTAACTCTTGCTGCACCCTACCTGTGCCATTTTCCTGCCTTAGAAGAGAATAATACTTCAGGAGATCCGTCCTTGCATCAGTTGGTGCATCCCTGTTGTAACAACCTCATTTGGTTAGATTTTGTCAGCTACGGTTTGTGACAACTGGTCCTTCCTCACTGTGGTGTAACGGAGGGGTTGGAAAATGAACAAGGAAAGCGACTTCAAATAGTTTTTATCGCTGACGAATAATGAGTCCTGCAAATGGTTAGCATTGGCCAGATATTTGCTAAGATGCCTTGGTCACCGCACCGGAGAATGTGTCTGAGTCAGGACCGCCCAGCATACCAGAGGCAGAATCACGTGGCGTTCCCACCCATGGCTCTCAGACTGGCCACCCCACTCGGTGAGTGAGTTACATTAGTAAAAGCCATTTTGTTTGACACTTGGGTTTTCTGGGGAGGGTTGGGGGAAAAATAAAAATAAATGAAGGCATAGAATAAACTTGAAAAGGAATTTAATAGCTATTGACTCTTGTCATGGGGAATCAAATAGGTTAGTAATCAAATAGGTCATTGTTGATTGTTTGTACCCATGATTTGATCATGTTAAGCACACAGGCATCAATAAGGAGGAAAGAAAGCTATTTATTGGCTAATGTGGACAAAGGAGGAAAATATATCTGGTACAGGTTTTCCATCCCCCAGTCCTTAGTCCCACGAGTGGCGTATTTCATGGTTTCAGCATTTTCTTTCCTGGGGTGGTGTTGGTGGCCTCTAGGACACGACATTATTCCACTGTGTCCCTGATGAGCTCCTCCCGTAGAGGTAAATCGATCCAGGTGGGTCTCAAAGCATCATCTGTGTGAGAAATGGTGGGCCAGCCACACCTATCTCCTACCTGGCCTGATACCCCCTTCCTTAAGCCTTTTGCTGCTCCTGTCCATCAGAAGGAGACCCCCAGCTCCTCATTGGTCCGTTTCTCCAAAGCTCCTTAATCACAAGGAGAGGATTAGCTTTCCTTGGCCTTTTTCTTAGATCTTCTTAGAAGGGAGTCTTACTTCTTATTGCTTCAACTGCTTTCTCTTATTAGGAGGTGAAGTTTAGTGAACTCCAGGAATCAAACCATATTATATGGACACGTGTATGGGATTGGTATGAAGTTGTCTGATGTGTAATCAATCGTACAACAAAACATTGGCCACCAAAATGCACTCAGTAGCCAAACCTGATTATATGGAGGAGGACTTGTAGCTCCTGTTTTCATGATTCATAGTTGCTCTTCTTTTCTCACTTCTGATGAGATGATCACAGACAGAACTTTAAGAAATAGCCTAGGTAGCAAATTCTTCTGATATGGTAAGTGTTAGAAAGCAAATGCACTGTGATGAAATCAGACTAAGTAGTATGCGAAGCCAAGGATCATTTTTATCTCTTCAAGGGTGGTAATACTAGGGAATTAAGTCAACTTTTTATTGGAGAAAAAACCCCCCAAAACTAGCACATACAGGGTTGAGTTTTTCCATGTGTATGCACCTGTATAACCATTACCCGGATCAAGGTAGAGAATATCCAGATCCGACCTCCAGCTCTCCTCCTGTCCTCTTCCAGAGGGTACCTCTTATCACTGGATGAGTTTCCCCTGTCTAGGTCTTCATGTAAATGGAGTCATACAGTATGGGGTCTCTCATGTTGCCTTTCTTTTGCTCAGCCATCTGTGTTGCTGTAACATTAGTTCATTCTTGGCCATTCCATTATATGAATATGCATCAGCTTATCCTCATGACTGTCGGCAGACATTGGGTTTCCCAGTTTTTGCTGATTGAGAATAATGGTGCTGTGAATGTTTTTGTGTATGCCTTTTGGTGGACATTCACCATTTCTGTTGGTGTATTCAAAGGTGTGGGATTGCTGGGTTGTATGGCAGACGTACGTTGTTTAGCTTTAATGAAGTCTTTCAGAATGGTTGTTCAGGTTTATATCCCCACCAGCTATGTTATCCTGCTACCATGTTTTAACCCTGTTAAAGCTTTTCTGAGTTTTGTACCATAGTTAACAGGACCCACCGTATCCCTACAGATACCAAAGCTGGAAACTTCCTGCCTCTTTGAGATTCTTCTCTTTTGCCTCATCTAATAACTGGGCCACCCACAGGAAAGGCCAGTCTTCCAAAATGTTCCTGAATCATGTTTTATCTTTTTCAGTTCCCAAATTTGTCATTTTTAAAATTTTTTTACCTTGAAGATGGTAAAGCTGCTCATTGGTTGTTCTGTCTCTAGATCTTCTTTTCGACAAGTCAATTTCCAAATGTCTCCCTAGGATTTAAAGATACCTAAGTAGAAACACTCATTGTAATTCTTAGACCCTTTAATGTGAATTGAATGGAACTCTGATTTAAAACTGGCTGTAATGTAAAGTCCAAACTCCTTTGCATAAGCATATATTGGAAAGAGTTAAATACTGATTGATGACTTTTCAACCTACTGGGGATATCATTTGAGAAACTCACATACATAGAGAAAAGAGAGAAAGAGAAAGACTTGACCTTTGCTTCTGCAGTAAGATTTGTCTATAAAAGAAACTAAAATTTAAGGCATGGATAAATTCATGTCACAGAAACGAGAGTACTGTCAGTTTATGGATCTCTCAGGTTAGATTATTTAAATCTTGATGGCATTCTACACTGTCTGAATGTATTTGTATGCACATAAATGCACGTGTCTCTTGTTTAATTCTTACAACCACTGTATTAAATTGATATTATTACAGTGTCCTCTTTTTGCAAGGGAAGAAGAGGGAGCTTTGAGGAGCTGAATGACTCGTCCAGGGGAACATGGATGGTACTTGATGGTTTGGTACATATAGTCAAGCTTTCCTGACTTTATAGCACATGGTCATAAATAAAAATTCGATTTCATCTGTTCTGCGTGGGGCTTTTGTAGATGAGACAGGAACTTAAGAATCACACGTTTTATATAAAATATTAGCCCTTGACGTCAATGTGTGTTGTTATTTATATTTCTCAAATCGAAGTATGCTTATTGGGGCGCCTTAGTGGCTCAGTCATTGGGTGTCTGCCTTTGGCTCAGGTCATGATGCCAGAGTCCCAGGATCGAGACCTGCTTCGGGCTCCCTGCCCGTCGGGAAGCCTGCTTTTCCCTCTCTCACTCCTCCTGCTTGTGTTCCCTCTCTCCCTGTGTTTCTCTCTGTCAAATAAATAAGTAAAATCTTAAAAGAAAATGCTTATTATCTTTTCTCATGTTATCAAAATAGTAAAAGTTTAGTAGAAAACACAATAGCTAACAGAGTACAAAGACATTTAAAAAAACCCCTGGACATTCCACCAGTTACATAGGTTTTCCTCCTTAAAAATTATTTATTTTTATTATGACATTCCACACATATAGTACATCATAAGTTTTTGATGTAGTGTTCAGCGATTTTTTAGTAATGACATGGAAAGCAAAAGACCTTTGTCCTCAATTATTTGAGAGCCTGTGTTCGTGTCCTCGTGTCTTCGCATCACTAGGAAACCAGATTCTGCCTGAAGCGCACCCCTGACCTGACCTTCTTTGTTGTGGTCATTTGGATGCTAATGCTTGAAATGATCCGAAATGAAAAGGCATGATAGGAAATAGCACTGTCATTTTGATGGCTCCCCTGCATGGGCGGAAGCCATGAATTCTAGTGATAAAATTAGCTTCTTTGTTTCTATGCGCCTAAAATACTTGTTTATAGTTGCAGTGATTTCCGAAGGAACATACAGTATAGCAGGTGTGTGGGATTTGGAGTCCCATCAGGCCAGGGTTCCGGTGCTGGCTTCATCACTTCCTAGTTGGATAGGCTTAAGTAAGTTGCTCAGTCACTTTGAGCCTCAGTTTGCTCATCTCGATAATGGGAATAATGCCACCTGCTAGGGTTGCTATGAAGAACCAGTGGGTTATGTCAGCACCAAGGCAGTTGTGGTTCTTTTACTGATAGTATATTGGCCCTTTATTTATTGTCAGCAGTAATTTGTTTCCAAGCAAAGTGGAAACACTTTATCAGCACTGATAAAATATGTCTCATTAGGAACTGCACAGAATCTTCGGTTTTTGGTGTGGTACAGTAGGTGGCATAGTGGTAGGGGATGGTACATGGTTCCTTAGAACCTCTCGGATTCTGCTTGGTGACAGGTCACAGAGAACCAAAGCTCACAGTTGCAGAGTGAATGTGCATACACAGTGCTGCAAAATTAGGGTGCATACCAGACCAGTGCGTAACGTACTAATTATTATCCTACCTTGGAGAAAGTCTGCTGCACTTGTAGCTTCAGGCACTTTGTAAGACCCAGCCTTTTAAGCTTGCAAAATAGTGATAGCTATTTTTAGTCCCATTTGCACCCTTTAAAAAAGTGGAGGATACTCCTTGCTCCTCCTGGATGGTTTTATGTATTTTAATTAATGTTATCTTATTGCATTTGTGCCCCAAGGCTGCCGTGGTGAAAGATGCAATTTCAGAGGGTTGATGAAATTAGATAGGTCTGACTGGGATGGCTCTGTTATTCATATTTATGGTTATAAAATATTTCAGGTCCATCTAAGTGTGACATTCCTGCGCTGTAAACACAGTGTTCTGAGTCCCTCGGTCTTAGGGTGGCTGAGACCCATCAAGTAACAGTAGCTCCGTGTGAACGTGGCTTTGTTGTTTTGGTGTTAAACTTGGCTTTACATTTTCCCCTTAAAAGCTCCTCATGCAATTATATGTAAAAAAAAAATGAAAGTGATTCTACAAACCCGATGCAAACACCTTTCCCCTCCAGCTTTATTACTTTATAGGCAGACCTCGCATTTCCTGACTGAATTGGCTTGAGAGTTTGTGACCGGGTAGAAATCAGCTTTATTTGGATCTGAATGAGTAGCCAACCCTGGAGTGTGGAAAATACACTTTAAAACAATTTGCCAGAGCTGAATGCAATTAGTCTTGCGATAAAGTGAAAAACGATTCTCTGAAAAAGTCATATTTTGAGCAATGCTTGAAATAAGACACGGTCAATGAAGAGAAAAAGCTGTAATAAACTAACTTATCTTGGTAAAATGCAGGGCACTCTTTTAGTGGGAGTTAATTACCATAGAAGATGTCACAAACTGTCACAACAGTAATTATACATTATACAATATCTTCCCTACCTTAAAGGTTAGGGTCCTGAAACCCCCCTGGTGGTAGAACTTGAGATTGCAAAATTTTAAATCCTAGTAGGAGGGGAGGAGTCAGGACAATCAAGATGATAAGTGAATCTTAGGATCTTGAAACACTGAAAAAATAAGTTATAAAAAAATAAGTGAATCTTAGGAATTTTGTGCACATTTTTAAGAAAGATTTTAAAAATTTATTTGACAGAGAGAAACACAGGGAGAGAGGGAACATAGGCAGCAGGACTGGGAGAGGGAGAAGCAGGCTTCCTGCCGAGCATGGAGTACTCCATCGGGCCTCCATCCCAGGACTCTGGGATCATGACCTAAGCCCAAGGCAGATGTTTACCGACTGAGCCACCCAGGCGCTCCATACACATTTTTTAAAGTTTCTGTAAAATCAAAGAGCAAAGGGTACTTTAGAAATCTCATGCAGAGTTTCATTGTAATAGTGTGTATTCCTCTTGCTTTGTGACAGGTTATGACCGTATGAAGAGGCTTTTGTTTTATCCAGGGGTATCCAGGGCAGTCTCTTTTCCACAGAGTCAATGCCTTTCGCCCTCCCCCTCCTCCCCTCCCTCTCTCCTTCCTTCCCTTCCATTATTATTATTTTTTTAAAGATTTTATTTATTTGACAGAGAGAAACACAGCCAGAGAGGGAACACAAGCAGGGGGAGTGAGAGAGGGAGAAGCAGGCTTCCCGCCGAGCAGGGAGCCTGATGTGGGACTCGATCCCCTCGATCGATTGCCTCATGATGAGATCATGACCTGAGCCGAAGGCAGTCACTTAACCAACTGAGCCACCCAGGCGCCCCTCCATTATTTTTTTTATTACATATTTTTATTTATTTATTTGCCAGGGAAAGAAAGAGAGAGACTGTGCAAGCAGGCAGGTGGCAGGCAGAGGGAGAAACAGGCCACCACTGAGCAAGGAGCCCACTGAGGGACTCGACCTGAGTTGAAGGCAGCCACTTAACTGACTGAGCCACTCAGGCATCCCTCCTTCCATTATTTCCATTCAGTCATTTCTTTTTTGTACCAGGCACTATTTTAGGTGTTGAGAACACATTGAAACAAAGTCCCTGCCTTCAGTAAGATTTACATTGTAGTTGGAGAAGGCAGGTAAGTGTCTCAGGGATGCTTGGGTTCTCTAGGAGCAGATGCTGAGGTATACTTTGGGAAGCAAGATGTTTTATTTGGGATCAATACTATGAACAAGAAGGGGCGAGAGCAGGATTGGGCACAGGACAAAGTTGAACAATGCTGCACGTTCAAAAAGCATCCATGAGCTCTCCAGAAACCTCTGGAGTGTTATCCGTCAGAGTGTCCCACACTGAGCAGTAACCTCAGTCCTTTATGGAATGTGATCCACCAGGTATGGTGTGCCCTGAGAAGGGCGACCCCTAGGGCAGATGGGGCCGCTCTCTGTAGCTAAGACTGACCCTCAGAAGGAGGGCCCTAGAGGCTGTCAGCTTTGCCTGGTGAGTCTTAGCTGTGCCTCTCCCTGCCTCCCACAGCAGGTGTTTAAAGTATCTCATGGTGACTGGTGATGGGGAGAAGAAGGCTGGATGAGGGGCATAGAAAGGGAGGAGAAGGCCTTATGGGGGTATGCCTGGGGAAGAGCCAGAGCAGAGGCCCTGCAGAGGCATGTGCCTGGTGAGTCCGGAGGGCAACAAGGAAGCCAGAGTGAGAGCTGGGGTATGTATGCTCAGGGGAGGCCTTTTGGCTCCTATGAGGAGTTCACCTCTTATTCTCTGTGAGGTGGTGTATTAATTTGTAGGACTGCCACAAATAACGTGGTGGCTTAAATGATAGAAATGTATTACTTCACCGTTCTGGATGTTAGAATTCCACGGCCAGGGTATTGGTAGGGTTGGTTCTTGTGCCTGTGAGAGAGAATCTGGTCTGCCCTCTCATCTAGCTTGTGGTGGCTTCCTGGCAGTATTTGTCATTCCTTGGCTTGTGGACCTCAGACTTCATGTTCACATGGTGTTCTTCTCCCTAAGTGCATCCCCAGGTCCCAGTTTCCCCTTTTTGTGAGGACATTGGTCATATTGGGTCAGAGCCCACCCTATTCTAATGACTTCATCTTAGCTAATTACATCTGCAATGACCCTCTTTCCAAATACAGTAACATTCTGAGGCACTGGGGGGCTAGGCCTTCAATATAGAAATTCTTGGGGGACACAACTCGATCCAAACTGATGGGAAGCCTTTAGAGGGTTTTGAACAGATTAATAATGTAGTCTGATTTATGTTTTAAAAAGGATTGTTCTGTTTCGTGGAGACTAAAATGGAGGGAGGAAGCAGCCATTGCAGTAATCTGGGCAGGAGATGATGGTGGTTGGGCCAGGGAGCAAGAGATGGTGGTAGTGAGAGGTCAGGTCCTAGGTACAAGGGAGAGCTGATTTCCTGTTAGATTTGATGTGCAGTGAGCAGAGGCAAGGAACAACTGTTAGAATAGAGGTACTGTTAACTGAGATGGCCAAAGGTTTGGGAGGAGTTTGGTGGTAACATTATTCATTTGATTTAGAACTTAAGTTTTGATGCCTCTTAGACATTCATGTAGAGATATTGAGTAGACAGTTGGACATACGAGAGATTCTGATGTCTGGAGTTCAGAGATGAGAAGGCACTGACAAAGAAGATCTGAAAAGGAGGGTTAATGATATAGGAAGAGAACCCAAGATGAGGGGAGGGTTTCAGAAGGCATGCAGTGAATGTGTTTCTTTCTTTTTTTTCCTTCTCTTTTGAACATTTTATTTATTTATTTGAGAGAGAGAGAGAGAGAGAGAGCGAGCACGAGCAGGGGAAGCCACAGGCAGAGGAAGAAGC
This sequence comes from Spilogale gracilis, assembly GCA_004023965.1. NCBI lineage: Eukaryota > Metazoa > Chordata > Mammalia > Carnivora > Mephitidae > Spilogale > Spilogale gracilis. The sequence continues at coordinate 49,462 of PITA01001696.1, read as the reverse complement.
AAGGCTCCCAGCTGAGCTAGGGGCCAGATGTGGGACTTGATCCCAGGACCCGGGGTTCATGATCTGAGCTGAAGACAGACATTTAAGCCCAATGAATGTGTTTCAAGGTCATGCAATTATCCAGTAGGATGAGGATTGGACTGACCGTTGACATGGCCAACATGGTGAACATTGGTGACATTGACAAGAGCAGTTTTGCTAGACTGAAGGTATGAAAGCCTGGTTGGAGTGAACTCAATGGCAGGAGAGAGAAAGTAGAGGCTATAAATACAAACAGCTGTTGATTTTATGACTAGCTATGGCTAACTCTTTGACTAGCTTGCTGAACACTCCTGTTCAGCCCAGAGATGCAGAGAAACTAGGATCCTAGAGATAGAAAAACCTTTGGGAAACCTCTCTTAGACTGGCTTACAATGGAGGTCATTCTTCTTCTCTGACTCCCTGCCCTCTTCTTTTGCAGGGGCATTTAACTTTAACTCTGCCCACTAATGATAACTTCTTGCCAAAGTATGTAATGTTAGCCCCTCTCAGACAAGTTTTATCTCCTTTCCTCCTCACGGGGTATATAGTAACATCGAGTTCTTGAGGGATGAGTAAGGGAGTGTTAGGATTATAGAGGATTAGTCATGAAGTCCTAAGGGAATATTTGACCTAAAAGGAAGTGTATCTGGGCTTCACTTGCTTGAATAAAGAAAATGAAGGAATCATACATAATTAATTCTCAGGGTATTTTACATTCAAAAACAATTTTAGCCACATTTCAATTTCTTCCTTCCCATATCTTAAAATCAAGACTTATGAGCAAAGTATAATTAACAGACTTGAGTTTCATCTCCTCTCATTTTCCTTCTGCCAAGGTAAGGGAGCAGAAGACCCAAAAGGGCAACCCAGAGAATGTAGTGAAACACAAGGGCTTCAAGTTGCATGCTCTCCTTACCCCCCAGGTGCTCAGTGCTCAGAAGCCATTTAGACAAGGTTGTCTGTGCCTGGAATTGAATGTGGGTGAAGGTGTGAGGATCAGCTTTCAAGGAGACATGTATAATTCCAGAATCAAAGGAGTTATTAAACTTAGTTTTTACAAGCCTGTTTTAGGTCTGGTATTTTTTTTTTTTTTTTAACATAAATGATAGAACGACATTTGATCCTAGATGCTCTTCCTGCTTTGAGGAGGACACTTAGTTAAGAGTCCACCTGTTGTGTTGATTCACAGAATTCATCTGACCAAATGGGGTTCTTTCTGTGAGATGAAGGGGACTTTTTCTTTCAAGGGCGTATCCTTCCACCAAGTTCATGTGGAAAAAGAAAAAGGGAAGGAAGTAGAATTAAAATGTACAATGAGAAGAGCTTTAGATTTAATAAAAGGGAAGGTTTCCCTAATGAGGCTCCTTGAGACTGGTCCTGGCTTCCCTGGAGGATTTTATAAATCACTCCCTCCCAGATGATCAAGGTGTGGGAAAGGCAGAGTGGTAAGGAGACCTTTAAGGGGGAGCGGGGAGACCCATTTATGTCGTGAGAAAACATCTGAGCGAATTTAATGCTACTTTTAAAGATCTTGGGGCAAGCAACAAACACAACCCCACCATCCTATAGGTTTTCTGAGGCTTATGCAAGCCTCACGGGACCACCGTATTTGCAAGCCTTGTGAGGTGGGAGACAGATGTGTTGCCTTATCCCCACGGAGGTTCTTCACAGACCCAGACCTTTGCCCGTGGAGACAAATGACATCTCAGAGTTTCGCCCTTTCCAAGCGTTACTTTGTTCTTGCAGCTTCCCTCTTGTCTTATTTGAGATTGGCCTCTTAAATTCAGCATTGAAATTTAGATAGGAAAGAAAGGAGGATTAGTTGGGCATTGTTTCTATTAAATCCGGTAAGGAGTTTAAGGAGTTAGCGTATTACTGAATACTGTTTTGTATGCTTCCCCCCACCCCATCCCACACCCCCCAGGTTGCAAAATATTGTCATTTCCAAGATAAGGAAGAGTCCCAGGCTGCAGTTGTCATTCCTTCTGAATCCATATATAATCTAGCCTTATTAACCCTTTGTAGCCCTTCTTCATGCCCATATATGTCTGCTGGGGGGAATTTTAAATAAAGCCAACTGTGTTAAATATTCATAGAATCGATTTTCACTTGTTTAAAGTCTTTGGTGATTTATCTTCAGGGAGTGTTATATGGCAGTAATTCTGCATTACATTTCTTGCACCAGCATTTAATTGATACTATATTTCACAAGGATTATTGCAGGTTTATTGCTGTTGTATTTAGAGTTGTGGTTCTGTGCTAGTAATTCAGGGCAATAGGATCCTTGAATCTGTTGTTTCCATTTTAATTGTGTGTACTTTCGAGCTGACAAGCTTAAGAAGGGCTGTTAACTCTTTAACCGAACCATTTCCGTGGAATAGACCTGGGGCTGCTTTGCTTGAGGATGTCGTTGTATTAATCTGTTTATTTTTATGATATACATATACAAATATAGTAGTAAATTTAATCTATATTTCATTTTTAACTGATATGCTTTATATTATGTAACGGGTGTTAGTATTTGCTTTACTTGTCTATTAAGGTACCTGGGACATCTCAGCCTGTGTGAATGGCAGCAGTTGTATTGGTTCTTAAAACGGGTTGATTTAGGTTGTTATTCTCTTCTGAAAACTTTGGTAGTTTTTCGAGCACTAGGACAATAGTATCCTAATCGGGAATTGTGTGATGCAGCATGGTTCTCTTCAGAACCTTACATCCTATGGCACTTACCAGGTCTTTCTGTTGTACTGAAAGAACAAATAAGTGTCTGTACAATGGAAAACGTTTTGTTTAGTGAATACATGGCTCTCTACATAATAAAAATGGCACAGTATGACACAGAGGTGGGCCCCGAAGGAAGAACGTTTGCCTCTCAATCAGAGTGTTTCATAAATATTTTCTTAATGGATGAAAAACAGGAAAAGAGGTAGGGAGCAGTTCTAGGTGGATAGAAGGGAAGAGTAAAAAATGCAAAAGCTGGGAAGTGTGAGGCAACACCAAAGCTTGAGTGTGTGTTGTACTGGATTTAATACAGGCAACTGAATGTTCTGGAAGGAACTCCAGACAAGGAGTTAACACATTCTGGGGCTTTACCACTTAATAAGAATGTGACCTTGGGTGACTCTGAACTTCTGGGCCTTGGTTTACTCATCAGTCCTGTCTTCCCCAAAGCCTTGGTCTGAGGCTTAGGTGAGAAAATACATAGGACACTGTTTTGTGAACTGTGACAGATCATTTGTATTAGATGGTATTGAAGCCTTACGGATGATGAAGTTCATTTATTCATCAACTATTTCATGAGCACCTGCAGCAGGCCATGGCCTGTGATAGGCAGTGGTGGGTAAAACACAGGCCATACCTCCTGGGCTTTCATTCTAGTGGATGACAAAGGTATGAACCAAACAATCACTCAAGTCTGTAATTACCTACTGTTACAAGTCCTATGAAGTAGAGCATGCCAGAAACTTCTTGTAGCCTGGGCCAGGGCTAGAGCATCGTCTGGGGTTTGAGTTTATCCTGTGCTGTGTGGAGTCCTTAAAGGTTCTTGCAAGGAGTGACCTAAACCCAACATTGCTTTCAGAAATCGAATCTAGTGGCTATATGTAGAATAGACTGAGGAAGGACTGGGGTCTGGGAGAACAGGTAAATAAAACTACTGTCCTATATATCCCATATCTGTCCTGTGACATGTATATGTCATATATATTCTTAGAATTGTTTTAGTGTTTTAAATGTTTAATGTTGATATTTCTATGTGGGATTTTCTGGGGTTTTGATGTTTATATGGTTGTCATTCGGTACCTTAGTGAACTTCTATTTTCAGTTAGACCTGAAGTTGACATGAAATATCAGCAAACATTCTTCTGTGTGCCAGAGACACTGTGCCTCATCTTTCTATATAGTGTCCTCGGTTAATGCTCAACAGCTGTGTGTGGTGTCAAGGCCAAATTACCTGCCGCATTATCCTCATTTTACAGATGAGGAAACTGAAACTTCCCCAAGGCTATACAGCTGGGAAGTGGGACTTGGACCCAGGCCATCTAGTTTCAAGTGTGTGTTCTTAATCACTTCGTTATCATCTTTTCACTTAAAAAAGAATTAATTTCATGTTCTGTGAGAGAAGATAAAGATGCCAGTAAAGCAATCTTTAAATAACTGTTGTGAGTCCCTTCTTCCCAATATATTTCCTTCCTGTTATTTAAAAATAAATTTTTGTTAATTATAAAATTAGGAAGAAAACCTATTAAAAGGTAAACATCTTTTTAAAAGTTTTTTTTTGTGGTTTTATGCATTTTTGTCATGAAGAATTATAAAAGTATAATTGGCTTTGATGTTGTTTTGTGTACTACTGTCTCCCTATTTTTACTTTGTTCATAGCCAGGATAACTATTAGCCATGTTAGTGAGTGTCCAGATCTGCTCACTGTGGTAGACCTTATGTTTGTTTCCCATCTTACGTTGCCTGTAAAAGCCCAGTTAAGTGCCGGGTGTATATTTAGTTGTAGGGCAGTAGAATCATATTATAGGTAACACCTGTGTGGTGTCCGTCACAGACTCTCTGAGTTCACAGACAGGGACTCCAAAATTAAGGTGAATCACTCCCACAGGGCCTTGGTGCTAATTAAGGACAGAGCCAGAGCGGAGAGCAGGACCCAGAACGTTAGCCTAGTGTTCCCTCAATAATCCTTTCATGTGAAGGGTAGCACAGTATGCCACCCCAGTATATGACTGTAGGAGCTCAGAATGTGCCCCCCAAAATATGCTGCTTTGGTATGTTGAATAGTTCAAGCTGTAGGCAATTGAAAAATAGCAAATGCTAGGAGTGACTTTCTTTAAATTCTTCTTCTTTGTCTTTAGGCAGATAGGAACTTATTTGTCAGAGATCCCATCGCTGGAGTTTCACCAACCAGGGGAGAGTGACTGTTAGCACAGGAGAGGAAACTAGAAGTGATACCACACTCAGACTTTGTTACAAAGTGTCATATTTTCCATCTCTTCTTTTTCAGGACCCCCTCCCCTTTCCTAAAAACCATTTATTCTCTGCTGAGAGGCTCACATCCCCACCCCGTTTCCCTAGTGAGATGGTAATTAAGCCTGAATTCTAAGCCACCTCTTTGAGTTACTCATTTTCCTTTGGGTATCTTCCATGTTAAGTGAGGTTACATGTTAATAAACTTTTGTTTGTTTTTCTCCTGTTAATTTTATTACAGGGGTCTCAACTAAGAATATAGAAGGGTAGAGAGAAAATTTTCCTCCCCTACATGTGTTTCTATGCCCCCCCCCCCCATTTTTGTGGCATTCGTTTCCATTCTATTTCACTTGTATACTATGATTGACGGTGAAATTTTGTATTAATTCAACTAAGTCCTAATGCTGTGAAGTCTGGTTAGGACACACTCTGGCTGTTCAGAATGAGTTTGTCTTCAGATAATTTCAATTTGACTATTAATAAGGTCTTTAAAAATTGTCCTAGAATTTTAACTTTTGTCAACCTAGAATGCTTTATTAAATGAGCTTTCCTGTGTTAATTTATCTCATCACACTATTCTACTTTTTATTTGTGTTGTTTGTTTCTCCTAATACTATATTATAACTTTTTAATCCTAAACTATGGGTCAGTGTGGATAAGCTACAAAAAGTCTGAATTTTAGTTTGGTTTATGGATCAGAATCACTGACATTTTTTGCAGTGATAGTAAGAGAAAATCTTTTGCAGTATCTCCTAAAGGAGTTCTTATATATTGTTTTTGATTCTGTTTTGTTTCTTGACTTTTGGGTTCTGCCAAGGAAAAATGACTCTTTCTGCCTAGCATAACCCTGTTTGTCCCCTAAAGGCTCTGCTTTAATTTTGTTAATGCTTTTAACTGTTCTGCAGGAATTGGATGTGGAGATAATCTTAGTAAGAGACATATGCTTTGCAGTTTCACAAATTGTTTCATTTTCTTTATTTGGTTAGAATCTCTTTTTGGATTCCTTATGCTTTTTGTGATTGATGTTATCACCAGCAGTTATATCTCAGTAATAGAGCCTGAGGCCAGAATCTCTTGAATATTCTGCACAGAATTTTGTGTTTACAGTATAAGTTCTCTTATCTGGGATTATGACCAGCAGCTAGTCAGTTAAAGTGGAGAAATGTGAAAAAATGTTAAATTCATATCTTTTTTTTTTAATGTTTATTTATTTGACAGAGAGAAACACTGCTAGAGAGGGAACACAAGCAGGGGGAGTGAGAAAGGGAGAAGCAGGCTTCCCCCTGAGCAGGGAGCCCAATGTGGGGCTCGATCCCAGGACTCTAGGATCATGACCTGAGCTGAAGACAGATGCTTAATGACTGAGATACCTGGCGCCCGTTTAAATTCATATCTTAAAACATTTTGTTTTAAACTCAAACACATAAATGTACAGTTGTTTGCTCATTTATGATGGAAACCTGGTAAGTGGTTTCCATGTTGTTTCTTGCACATAGAACTGTACCCACGATGCATGGTCTACTTGATTTTCAATTTGGGTTGCTTTAAATTGGTACAAAAACTTTTTAATATGCTTGTGAACCTTCTGAGTGCAAAACACTTCCAGATTTTTGTGATTTGACTCCCACTCCTTTGTCTCACACCTAAATAATGACCATGTTAGTATTTTACTTTAATTGAAGTATCCCCCATTATTCAGATATTCAGCTGTATTTTCATAGAAACATTAATTTTTCTGAACTCACATTTTATATGTTTATATAAAGTTTACTGTGTATTTATATATAATTAAGTTATAAGAATTGTTGGCGTAAATAGGTTAAGAATTAACACATCTGATCCTAGGAAAGGATATAGCATGATTGATAGGTATAGATCATTGCTTCCCAACTAATATGTAGAGGAGGTGTAGAACTTTTTCAGTCTGCGTGCACCTGTACTTTTATTAATGAAAAAAATAAATAAGAAAGACATACAAAATGCAAGCCTTATATTTTTAATGCTTTAGAAACAACAGAAATAAAATTGCATGTCAGTAAATATTATGAGAACAACATAATATGTATGTTCTTCAAAAGTGTGCATATTGGCAGTTCACGTAGAGTCACTATTACTGTGTTAATTTGTTATTCTAGTCATAACTAAACAAATTACAAGTGCAGTGGTTCTTCCCCATGTTAAATACCTCTGTGTGTACTTTGAAAAAAATCCATTTATATATGTGTGTCAGTATTTTTTTATTAAGATTAATTCTAGTATAGTTAACATACAGTGCTATATTAGTTTCAGGTGTACAATATAGTGATTCAGTAATTCTATACATTTCATAGTGCTCCTCATGATAATGACTTTTTAATGCCCATCACCTTTTTCACCCATCCCCCCACCCAGCTTCCCCTCTGGTAACCATTGGTTTGTTCTCTATAGTTAAAGTTAAGAGTTTGTTTCTTGGCTTGTCTTTCTTTCTCCCCCCCCTTTTTTTTTCTTTGTTTGTTTTGTTTCTTTAATTCCACATGTGAATGGAATCATATAGTATTTGTTTTTCTCCAACTGACTTATTTCACTTAGCCTTATACTCTCTAGCTCTGTCCATGTTGTTGCAAATGGCAAATTTTCAGGCTTTTTTTATGGCTGAGCAATATTCCAGTGTGTGTGTGTGTGTGTGTGTGTGTGTGTGTGTGTGTCTATGTATGCATCACATCTTCTTTGTTCATTCATCTATTGATGGATACTTGGGCTGCTTCTGTAATTGGCTATTATAAATAATGTTGCTATAAACACAGGGATGCATATATCCCTTCAAATTAGTGAGGAGCCTCTCTGCTGTTTTCCACAGTCTCTGCACCAGTTGGCATTCCCACAACAGTGCAAGAGGGTCCTTTTCTTCTCCACATTTTTGTCAACACTTGTTTCTCCTGTTTTTGATTTTAGCCATTCTGAGTGGTGTGAAGCGATATTATAGTTTTGATTTGAATTTTCCTGATGATGAATGATGTTGAATATCTTTTTGTATGTCCATTGGCCACCTGTATGTATTTCTTTAGAGAAATGTCTGTTCATGTCTTCTGCCATTTTTAAATTGGATTACTTATTTTTAGGGGTATTGCGTTATATCCATTCTTTATATATTTTGGATACTCATCCCTTATCAGATATGTCATTTGCAAGTATCTTCTCCCATTTAGTAGGTTGCTTTTTAGTTTTGTTGATTGTTTATCTCACTGTGCAGAAGCTTTTTATTTTTTTTTATTTTTTATTTTTTTAGAAGCTTTTTATTTTGATGAAATCCCAATAGTGTGTTTTTGCTTTTATTTCCCTTGCCTCAGGAGACATATCTAGGAAAATGTTGCTATGGCAGTATTTAAGGTTTGTTTTTTTTTAATGTCACAAATACTTTTGCTTATTAATCTATTTAGGTTAGGTTGGTGACAGCTTATCGCAGGGCTAATATATAATGTATATCTAAATTGTTTATGGTTTTGTTTTAATAACACTCATGGTGGAGGAACTTGTTTTGCAAAGAGATGTTGATGAGAATGAAAAAAGACATCTTAATACAGCTCAGCAAGCTCAAGATCTTCATTTTCTTTTTTTTTTTAATAAAGATTTTATTTATTTATTCGACAGAGAGAAACACAGCTAGAGAGGGAACACAAGCAGGGGGAATGAGAGAGAGAGAAGCAGGCTTCTCACCAAGCAGGGAGCCTAATGCAGGGCTTGATCCCGGGACTCTGGGATCATGACCTGAGCTGAAGGCAGTGGCTTAACCAACTGAGCCACCCAGGTGCCCCGAGATCTTCATTTTCTACTTTGCTTCAGAATGAAGTGAGTGTTGCCGCTGTGTCAAAATTCATCTTCAGTCCCACCTTGGTAGCCGATCCCAACAATTGATCCTTTAGATTTATGGTCACTTTTGAGTGATCTTTTGGCTGAAGGCAATGATTTCTGGATTTTAATACTTGTGCTTGTCAAAGGAAAGTTGACAAGGTAACGCTAAACTATTATCTGTGCTTCTTCTGTGCTTAATTAGTAGACAAGTGGTACTAGCTCACCTTGCAAGGTCAACAACATGGGAACTGGTCAATGAGACAAGTGACCTATTCATGTATTTGGATGTTGCAGTCATGCCCAATGGTTATGACTATTTCTAAATGTCATTCTCCATTTTCTGAGAAGCTGATAGCTAAGCTTGTAGACTGGCATCCCTCTCTGGACCTCACTTTGAGAAGCTCTGTGTTCAAGTAGTGTCTCCTACTCATCTTGTGCTCAAACATTAGTCATTATTCTCTACAGAGGGAATGCAGTGTGCTGGTTAATTTGGCAAGGCAGTTAAACAGATCAGTTGAGAGATCCTTTTTTGCATAAACACTTTTTTCCTGCCTAGGGAGAAGGTTCGTAGCTTTCATGAGATTCAAAATATGAGAGGCTTATGTATGCATATTTGTATGTATTATGTTATCTGTTTATTCTGTGATTGTGAGGGTAGGGATCCTGTTTTCATCTGAAGGAGTTTAGGAGATGCTCCCCCAAACTGTGCTGCTTTATTATAATTTAATTGATTATATTATATTAATTTATATTGATTATTTTAAACTGAAAGCCCTTGAATACAGCAGATCCAGTGGAGGCTTTGTCTGAACTCCTCTTATCTACCTTAAAACACGTCCTCCGAAAAGGAACCCCATTGTCATAAATGCCCTCCCTGGGAATTTCATCAACCAGGAATAATGGGCTCTTATCAAACACCATACCCAGATAGGCTTTATAACAAACTATCATATCTCCTGTCCATTCTTCTGAGGGCCCATTTGTCTTTACTAAAAACTGTTTACTCTCCCCTGAGAGGTCTACACACCCCCCTCCATTTCCTATATTAAGATGGTTTATAAGCTCTCAAATCTCACTGCTTTTTTGGGTATTCATTTCCCCACCCCCCGTGATGTCCCCTGCATGTAATATTAAAAATTAATATTTTTATAATTATAGGCAGTTATTATAGGCAGTTCATCTGCCTATCGTCAGTTTATTTCATAGACTCAGCTGTCTAATCTAGGAGGGCAGAAGGAAAGTCTTTCCTCCCCTACACATCCAACTTTGAATTACTCCCTGGGCTTTCATGTAACTGCTAGGTATCACTTTATATAACACATATTTCTGGAATGTGTTCATTTCAGCAGTCTACAGCCAAGTTCTTTAAAGTGTTTTCTTCTGAGGAAACAACACACTCTAAAATTCTCATTTCTTCTCTGTTCAGTAGAAATCCATCTAGCTATCCCTTAAGAAATCTCAGTATTTGCTTCCTGTTTCCTTTCCCTGGGTATATTGCCTGGGCCCAGCAGGAATCAGTTTCTGTTACAGTGAAACATAACCTGAAAAAAGGATCAGTGTGGGGTTTTAATCCTTCATTTTTATATTTTAAGTAAACTGGAATTTTAAGTGACTTTAAATACCCTTATGAACAAGGACTACTTGGGATAGCTGTGATTTATTCTGCCTTTATTAGCTCATTGTGGAGATAGAAGGATTTTTCATGATTTTTGGAGCAAATGAACTTTTAGCTGTAGTTGAAACTCATTTTCAAGAAAGTTACTATAGAATCTTTGGTATTTGATACCCAACTTTTATAGCAACATGGACTGGACTGGAAGAGATTATGCTGAGTGAAATAAGCCAAGAAGAGAAAGTCAAGTATCGCATGGTTTCACTTACTTGCGGTGCATGAGGGGTAAACTGGAGGACAGTGGGAGAAGGAAAGTAAATGGGAAGTAGGGTAATCTAGGGAGGGAAATGAAACAACAGAGACTTTGGACACAGAAACAAACTGAGGGACTTGGAGGG
>PITA01001696.1:0-38535 GCA_004023965.1 Spilogale gracilis | reverse complement strand
GCACCTAAAGCGTGGAGCACTGGGTGTGGGGAATGGGGAATGAATCTTGAAACACTGGAAAAAAAAATTTTAGTAACAATAAAAAAAAAAAAAAGAATATAGAATCTTTGGTATTCGAAAAGGGAGCCATTGTCCTTGGGGTGGTAATAACCAGGATTTTGAAAGAACAGGTGACAGAGAAGGCTGCAGGGGAAAGTGAAAATGTACTGATGAGTATAGATTTATCTCAGAGTGAAAAAAAAGGCATAATGTGTTAATTTTAGAAACATTTACTTTCTTGATGTTATCCCTGGTAATTTGAAGTTTTTCAGTATCCTAAAAGGAGCTGATGTGACAAAGTATTATGGAAAAAAAATGACAACTTGGCATCTTTTGCTAGCCCCCCCCCCCCCAATTAGGTGAAAGAGAAAGCAGTGGTAATTTCAGGCATATTTAGAGCAATCTCATTTTGATATGACTTTAATGGTTAGTGTATTTTGAGTACTTACTGTATCCGTTCATTCAACGTGTTTTATTTCATTTAATCCTCCAAATAAGCTGAGGGCTTGAGTGGGATCATTCCTCCCAGTGTCTAAAGTGCAAAGTACTGTGTTGGGCATTGGGATGCGGTGGCTTGCAAACCGGCCTTAATTCCTGTGCTCTTGGATGTTTCCAATCTAATGGGGGAGACAAAGAGCCTTATAAATACATAGAAATGGTGATGGGTTCTACGAAGAGAAATTATGGAGTGCAATGGGAATGCAAAACACCATGAGTTCCCTCCCAGGGTGCTCATCTAGTCCCCAGTGTGGTCAGGGAAGGTGTTCCTGAGTATGTGAAGAAGCTGAAACCTGAATAAATATTGATGAGTGTAAGCTTGCTAACACTGAAGCTGAAGTGTGTATGTGTTGGGGGAGGTGGAGGTGGGAAGACATTCCAAAGAGTACAGTTTGCACCAAGTCTTTGGAGTGATGATCAATGCCGATCCAGGGACTCAAGTATGTAAGGGAGAGAGGACACTGATGAGAGGTTGGAGCACTGGGCAGAGGCCAGGGCTCCAGGCCACAGGGAGGATTTTGGTCTCTATTTTACATGCAGTGGCAAACTATTTAAGATTTTTTAGGTTGGGAAAATGCATGGAGAGATACATGTTTTATAAGGATCGTTCTGGGTCACTTGTGGACACTGCTCTTCATGGAGTCTCACAACAAGGTTACTCAACTCCATCTGTCAAACCTTTGCCGAGCTGTGCGTGAGTTTGGCTCTTGGCCTTTGGCTCTTTTGTCCTCCAACGATGCTTTTTGTTTTGCAAGATTCAAAGTTTGCTATTGACATCTTCCCCACTGTACCTAGAGAACATTCCTTTCCTAGGAGCTGCTTGTTTCGTTTGCAGGAACGTGTGGAGCCGTACTAGCAATCTGTGGGTGTTATAGGCATGCAGAACTCTCTTTGGGCAAGGCATATGGGGCAAATAGCTCTTTACCACCATAGTCCTGGGTCTGGCTCTCAACTTTGATCATCTGGGAAATCCGTTCTCTTAGTATACCTGTGAAGTGATTGGGCATCGGGGGTCGGGTTCTTGTCAGGGACAAGAGGTTCATATAAGGTAAAATACATGGTACTTGAAGTCAGAGTGAAGCCTGGAGCCAGAGCAAGATGTGAGTGCTGTAGGGAAGCCTGCGTGGGAAGCCGGATGAGAACCTGAAGTAATGAGCTGGTTAGATCTCCATGAGGGCCGTGTCAGTAGAGGGGACTAGACACTAGTCCACTGACATCAGGAGACATTGTATAGGTTCTTGCTGTTTGGGTTTCCTTTTTGTCTATCTGTACCTTTTCTTCTCTATTTAAAAATTTTTACTATTTTTAACCTTTTATTTAGAAATAATTTCAGGTTTTCAAAAAACCAGCAAAAGTAGTACAAAGAGGGGCGCCTGGGTGGCTCAGTTGGTTAAGCGACTGCCTTCGGCTCAGGTCACGATCCCGAAGTCCCGGGATCCAGCCTCGCATCGGGCTCCCTGTTCGGCAGAAAGCCTGCTTCTCCCTCTCCCTCTACCCCTGCTTGTGTTCCCTCTCTAGCTGTGTTCCTCTCTGTCAAATAAATAAATAAATAAAATCTTAAAAAGGAAAAAAAAAGGTAGTACAAAGAATGCCCTTACATTTTTCTCCCAGATTTTCTAAGTGCTAATATCTTACACAATCACTGTGCAGGGACCAAAATCGGGAAGCAAATATTGATTTAATACTATCATCTATTTAATATGTTCAAATTTTGTTCAAAATATTGTTCAAATTTTGCCCGTTAGCGTCCCATTAATGTTCTTTTTCTGGCCTAGGATTCAATCCATGATTGCATGTTGTGTTTAATTGTCAGAGCGCCTTAACCTATTAACCTTAATAAAACTGCCAGTTATTTTATCAGCAAAAATGGGTTTATTTGGGAGTACCAGAAACTTGCAGTCTAGCACAAGGGAGCTCTGGCAAAATTAGAAGCAAGTCCAGAGAACAAAGAAGAGAAATGCTGTGTTATAGAGAAAAGGAGGGAGTTGGAAAGGACTATTATAAACAGAAAGTCTATTGGAGTTAACTGGGAGCGGGAAGTATGGTGGCTTCTCATCGGCTGGGTTGTTGCCAGGGGAGAAGAATCTTCTTCCTCTTAGGATAGTAAAGTAGTAACTAAGGTAGTATTGATTTGGGAGGTGTGTCGCTTCCTGATGGGTGGGCGATTGCGGGGGGGGGGGGGGGGGGGGGGGGGGGGGGGGGGGGGGGGGGGGCAGAGCGCCCACCCTTCTGGTCTCCCCACTCCATTTTATTTAACTCTTATTTATTTTTGAAAGATTTATTTATCTATTTTTGGGGGAAAAGAGAGAGTGAGCGAGTGGGCAGAGGGTGAGCGAGAGAATCTTTAGTACTCCCTGCTGAGCATGGAACCCCATGTGGGGCTCCATCCCACCACTCCATGAGATCATGAGTTGAACTGAAACCAAGAGTCCTGTGCTTAACCGACTGAGCTGCCCAGGCACCCCACCCAACTTCATTTTAAATGAAGCTTCCTTTGATTAATTTTCATACTTCTTAATATGGAATAGTCTTATCTTTCTTTGCCTTTCATAACTTTGACACTGCTGACGAGTACTCACCAGTTACTTTGCAAAATGCCCCTGGATTTGGAGAGGTGGTTTCCTCATGGCTGAATAACGATTATGCATTTTTGTTCAGAGTATTATGGAAGTGATATTGTGTGCTTCTCAGGATACTCTTCTCTGTTTTTAATCATAATGCGATTTACTCTTTCTCCCTTCCAAATGGATATGATGCAGTTAACTAGGCTCAAGTTTCTTAAACTTGAAATAACCTTGACCTCTGAGACCAGGTCTGGGGCACCACTGCTTGAGACACACTGGAGTTAAATGCTGTCATTTTAAGTGATGAGTGTGCTTGTAATGCAAGTGTAGGAATGAGATTACGTGGCTGTGAGAAGGTTGGCATCCGGAAGACCTACAATATGTTTATATTATGGTATATTAATTTAAAAATTGATCATAAAAATACAAAAAGAAAATAGAAAGTTTCTGAATCTTGGACTCCTGGGAAAATGTCCCTGGACCTCACAGTTAGGGAAACTTTGGTGGGGGCTACAGCTTTACCTCTCCTAATTGCCTCATGTACTACAGTCTCTACCATCTTGTTAAGGGGTCTGGCCTTGAACTTCTATCCTGCCCTCCCTGCCCCCCAACACGCACACCACTCCCTACTCACCTCACCTGTTATACATGGTCTTTTAGCTCAGAGTAACTACCTTGTTTCAGATTAACAAAACAGTAATAAAACTACCAACATTTTTCTTAAACTTCATTCTTTATTCTTTCCTAATTCTTCCAATTTATAGTTTTTCATCTTTCTTTAAAAAAAAATAAAACTTACAGTACTCTTTTCCTTTTTTCCCCTCTCTATTCATTTTTGGCTTTTCATCTTGGTAAAATACTATAAAAATAAATCCGCTAAATTTCAGCATAAATACAGTGGGAGCCAGCAGTTGAAATGATTGCAGTTTGCAAAATGTTAGATAGAGGCACTTGAAAAGAAAGATTCCAGTGTATTGCCGGCTGTGGATTTGCAATAACTCATGTTTCTTTCCCACCTCTAAATTGTCATTTTTCCAGTTCTCCTTTTTGGAAGCTTCAGGATGCAAAGCTTTGACAACAGTTTAGGAAAATGAAATCACTACCCACCGTGTGTGACATTTGCTTGAAGATAATCCATGTGGCTCAAAATTGGCAGTCAGTTGAAATAAGTGGAACAGTGAAATATTTGCATGGGTTCATTGTTTGAAGGAAGAAATCCATCAAGGCTGCTGTTTACTTGCAGCGATGAGAAGAGCCTTCATCTGATTATACATCTTTGAATGGATATTTTCTTCTTCAGTTTCATGTAGTGCTTTACATAATGATTGGAATTCTCAGTACCTTTGCACTGCATCTTACTTCCATCTGTGTTCTTTTTCTCACTTTACCTTGGGCTGATAGTTAATTTCCTGTATCAGATAGAATGGTTTTGATTGTAAACAGTAGAAAATTCAACCCAAACAGGCTTAAGCAACAAAGGATACCTATTGACTCATATTACTGAAAATTAGAGATTAAGCATCAGTTTTAGGTATGGTCTGATCAGGGCTGTGGTCCACTTCTCCTCAGACCATACAGTGCTTCTCAAGCTATTTGAAAAAAGGAACTTAAAAAAAAGTTTCTAAACCAATATAGACCAATACTTTTATAAAATATAATACAAATGAATTACTAGAAAAATGAAATCATTAAAAACATGTAAGACCCCTAGATTTTAATTATTAAATTCAAAAGATATAAATGTATTCTGTCATATTGCTAGAAGTGTTTCTTAAGAGGCTTATTCTCAGTTTCTGCCCTGACCTTGTTATTATAGACCATTACAGGATACCGAGAAGCTCTGATTTGGTGCTGGCCTCGTCTGCCAGCTTTTTTTGTGGTTCACCTCAGGGTGGCAAAATGGCTGCTAGTAGCTTTCAGAATGATGTGTATCTTTGTTCACATCTAGGGAAAGAATTTTCTCAACTGTTGCTCAGAAGTATTGTACCTCATACTAGTTGGACCAGTTCCAGGCACTTCACTGTGATCAGGGGAATGCCATTGGCTCCTTGTTTTATTTTTTGTTCTTGAGCCACTAAATGTTAGAAGGAATATAGGAACATAGGGATGGGGGGGTGGGTGGTTTCACTTGAGCCGTATGCTGCCCCTAGAGTGCTGGGAAGGTACTGCAATACTGACTGTTTTATGTTAATAAAAATATCAATAACCACCACTTATATGGTACTTTACACTTCGCATCTAATCTGGGGCATAATAAAAATTAGATATCTGGTCTTTCTCTTGGGTTCCTGGCACAGAGGTCCTTAAAAACCCTCGGAATCTTCTGAGTGATATCTTTTGTATGTTTATGAGCTCACTCCTGGATAGAGGCTGACAGCTCTGTTAGATAGTTTCAGGCTGGGGGTTGGTCACCAGAATGACCCAGCCATGGTTAGATGGTTGGAACATTCAGCCCCATCCTGGACTCCAGGGCAGAGGTGAGGGCCTGGAGACTGAGTTCATTGACCATTGGCCAATGAATTTGTTAGGGCCTGCTTAGCCTCGGCAGAACAGGCTCTGAAACTCCCTGGCGATTTAGGCCTCTACATATCTAAGACCCCCTGGTGATTGATGCCTTTACAAGGCCTGTGTTTACCAAATGAGGGCAGATAAGTCAAAGAACTATCTGTGCATCTTGCTTCCTTGCCCCAGTTCCTGAAATTCCCACACATTTCAGGAACTGGGGAGGGGGCTAAACTGTTACCTCACCCAACAGAGAAAATTACTGTGTGACTCATGCTTGCTGTTTGAAATGCATATAAACCCCTAGACCCTTGCATTTGGGGTCCTTGCTGAAACCCACTGCGCCCGGGTAGATGCTTGGACCCTAGCTAGCTAGAAATAAACCTCGCTGTGTGATTTGCATGATCCTGAGCATCCTCGGTTTCTCTTTGGGGAGGCGGTCAACATCGGACTTTAACAGAATTAATCAGTCTTGCTCCCTAAAAACCTCTAAACTACAGTGTCTCGAGAGCTTCTGGGTTGGCGAATGCATCAAGGAGTTGGGTAGGTTACATGTCTGGAGTTAACTTGGAAGCTCTACACACCTTCCCCCGTACCTGGCCCTGTGTAGCTCTTCTATTCTGTCCTGAATTTTACCCTTTACGATAAACCATGAGACATAATGTGTTTTCCTGAGTTCTGTGAGCTGTTCTGGTAAACCTGAGGGGTGGAAGGTGTCGGAACCCCCATATGTGTAGCCAGGTCAGACAAGCGGGTAACCCGGGGACCTGTGCTTATAACTGGCATCTCAAGTAAGTGCAGTCTTGTAGGACTGAGCCCTTAAACCTCTGGAGTCTGATGCTCCCTCCAGATTGTTCACATCAAATTCAGATTGAATGTAGGACTTTCAGCGAGTGTTGGAGGATTGGAGAAAGAGAGATGGTCCTAACCGTATTCCACCCTAGTACAGTGAGGAAACAGATACGCAACTCACTCATTAAACAGCAAATAGTTGCACACCTAGAGTTCTTTGGATTCGAAATTTCAAGACGGCCTCTACACGGGTATGTTGCAGACTTCTCAAATGAGCAAAGAAAATATTAAACAATTGATATTTTTGTGAGGGGCAGTGTTAGAGATTTAATGGTTTAAGGGAAATGGTTTATGGCTTGGATGGTGAAACTTTCTGCAGATGAGGCTAAAGGGAAAATACACCCATTCAAAATCCTTTGTAAAATAAGACTTAAGGATGAAAATGAAGTATGTTAACCCTGGTATGTACTTAAACACCCGGATGTAAGCTAGTCCTCTAAAAAAATAGCCATGTCTTTGAGGATCACTTAGGAATATTCCTAAGTGAAAAGAATCAACTTCTAAGTTATAACTTCCTGCTGGTTCTAAAAACATCTAGGATTTATTCTTAGGGCTTATGTTTAGTCTAGTGTGATACAGGATTTGGAATCCAGGGGATAAAGTAGTTGTTTCAGTTCTTTAAAGGTTAACATTTAAGGAGAGGTGATATTGTTCCCAGGTTTTTGTTTTTTGTTTTTTTAAAGGGATTTATTATCAAAGAAAGTATCTATTAAGAACTTAATTGGGTTTGTGCTGTCTGGTACAAACAGGAACTATTGTGTCCTCTTAATTGGATAAAAGGAAATTATGTGTCTTGAGATCGTCTCTAAATCACAGGAGCCTTCTCTTGTGGCCTGTGTCACTGTGTTAGCAATTTGTAGTTCTCAACTACTGATTATAATTTGTGTGTACATCCAAAATGGGTTGTGAATCAGAGACTGAATTTGTAACTTAAACACTTGCATTTTATCCCTAAATAAATATAAAATCCTTAGGACTTTTCTTTACCATGAATTTTCTTCTTCCTGCAAGCCTTGTTGCCGAAACATTAGAGAGTGTTTTATATCTGATGTGGATTTTAGTACATGGCTATGAAAATATGTTACTTGAGGTGCTGTAGAAATAGTACTTTTTCTTCAAGAAAGTCGTTTCCTTTCTCTCAAAGCTGCAAATCAGCTTTTCGTATCTTCTACTCTTTCTGCCTTCAGTCCCCGGGTATTTAACTGGCAGACCAGGTGACTTTTTCTCTTTGGTCATCTCCATCAGCCCAGTTCAGGGCCCCATTAACTGGATTATTGAAATCCAAACTAGATTCCCCCACCTGTAAGACAGTCTCAGTGCAGTTGCTAGTGTTCTGTAATACAGATGGAGTGCTCTTCTACCATTCAAACTTGCTTGTTGATTCTCGG
Organism: Spilogale gracilis; assembly: GCA_004023965.1. Lineage (NCBI taxonomy): Eukaryota > Metazoa > Chordata > Mammalia > Carnivora > Mephitidae > Spilogale > Spilogale gracilis. Next base: position 30,692 of record PITA01001696.1, on the reverse strand, counting down.
ACCCCCAGCATATATTCAGGATCTTTCATTACCAAACTCTTCTCCCATAATTTCTCTGCCCTTACTCCTGTCAATTTAAAATATGCCACAAACGTTCCCAGCTTACTAAAGTTGCCCAAACTACCTCTATGTCCTATCGCCCTTTGCTTTGTATGGGCCCAAACCAGATTTTTCAAAGTCTAGTTTAGATCCCACCTCATCCTTGAAATTCTTCTAGAGCCTTCTCAGGTAGTTCTCAGCTGGTGTTTATCACTCTCATTGGATTGTATGTCTTCCCCAAGATAAGGATCACGTCTTATTCTCATTGGTATTCCATCAGCCTGGCCCTTATTGACATTCTGTAGATAGTTGTTGAATTGAATCAGCAGTTAAATGGAATTTATTCCTTTAAAATGGACGGAGAGAGGAAAAGAGAGGGAGAGAAAGGGAACATACATGAGTGAATCAAAACATACTTCCCTTTATGTCAGGTACAAGGCAGAACACTGTGGGGAGATCAATAGAAAACTGCAGAATCTGGACTATGGGAGACCCTAGAGGACAATTGGCCTGGTTTTTTTCAGTGACTGCATTGTTACAAAACAGACAGGTGAGTGCAGGACCTAGAGATTAAGAATTACATCACTCATTTGCAATGTGTAGACTTTATACGGATTCTGATTCGAACAGACTGTGAAGAATAGAAGACAACTGGGGAAATGTGAGTACTAATTGGATAACTGATGTTAAACAGTTATGATTTGTTTTGATAGCTGTAATAAAGCTAAGTGTTTATGCTTTAAAGTATCCTTATTTTTTCGGGCACCTGGGTGGCTCAGTGGGTGAAAGCCTCTGCCTTTGGCTCAGGTCATGATCTCAGGGTTCTGGGATTGAGGCCCGCATCGGGCTCTCTGCTCAGCAGGGAGCCTGCATCCTCCACTCTTTCTCTCTACCTGCCTGCCTCTCTGCCTACTTGTGTTCTCTCTCTCTGTCAAATAAATAAATAAAATCTTAAAAAAAAAAAAAGTATCCTTATTTTTAAGAGGTCTGTACTGAAATATCTGGAGATGAAAGGCTGTGAGGTCTGGGATTTACCTCCAAACCTGCCTGGTATTGGGGGTGGAGGTGGAGGAGAAGGGAAGTAGGTGGGTATGGAGAGAAAACAAGACTGGTTGTGAGTTGGTAATTGTTGAAGCTGATGGATGGCCATGTAGGGATTCATTTTTTCTTTCCACTTTTAAATTAAAAATATTTTTTAATTGATGCATAGCTGCTATTTTTATTGTTTTTAAAAGATTTTATTTATTTATTTGACAGCGAGAAACACAGCAAGAGAGGGAACACAAGCAGGGGGAGCGAGAGAGGGAGAAGCAGGCTTCCCGCCAAGCAGGGAGCCCAATGTGGGACTTGATCCCGGGTCTCCGGGATCATGACCTGAGCTGAAGGCAGTTGCTTAACCAACTGAGCCACCCAGGCGTCCCATAGTTGCTATTTTTTAAAAAAAGATTTTATTTATTTGACAGATAGAAACACAGCTAGAGAGGGAACACAAGCAGGGGGAGTGAGAGAGGGAGAAGCAGGCTTCCCGCCGAGCAGAGAGCCCGATGTGGGACTCGATCCCGGGTCTCTGGGACCATGACCTGAGCCGAAGGCAGTTGCCCAACCAATTGAGCCACCCAGGCGCCCCTATAGTTGATACTTTAAGTTTTTTCTTTTAACTGAAGTATAGTTGACACTTTCTACTTTTTTTATGTGTTTGCAAGTTTCTTTGATAAAAGGTATAGAATTAAATAAGGGCTAAGACATGGGCCTTGGTTTTAAAGAAGTGAAAGAACATGAAACTGGAGTCTGGGATGCTCAGATTCTAGCCCTGGTCCTCCAACGACCTGAATGACTTGGAGTCACCCCTTTAATATTGCTGGGTTCCACAGACTCTCCCAAGTAAATTAGTTCATTGGTTGGGATCCCTCTTGTCAGTGGCCACCTGGAATGCTACACTCTTGAAAGAGAATTTTGGGAAATGCTCTCCGGGAGACAGTTCTAGAACCAAGGAGCAATGTTCATGAAGGGCTTAGTTTCACTCAAGCTGTGTGTTTCTTAGATCCTCTTCCAAACCAGTCACCGCCTCTCCCCTAGAGAAACTAGCAGCATTCTGTAACACAGATTGTCCATTTGAGTCGATAGGATTTCAGCCATAGAGTGAAGAGACGTCTGTATAATTAGCTGGGTTGTCTTATTCCTGAGTTATTTCTGTGTGTCTGGTGATTAGGAGCTCAGGCTCCAGAGGCCAGGTTCAAATCCCAGCTTAACTACAGGCCATGTCACCCAGACTGGTTAGTTCACCTGCCTTCCTTAGAGGGCTGTGGGGAGGATTAAATCAGCAGGTACATACCTGGTACATAATAATGGCTCAATAAACAGTAGATAGCATTTTTACCAGGCCCGTTAGTCTCGTTTGTATTTTGGATTTCCAGTTCTTCCAGGCTTTTTGAAGCTTAAGCACACATGTCATTTTCAGTTTCTTCCTTTCTCCCTCTCTCTCTTAGGTTAGAAGCACATTGGGGAGCCCACCATAGTCCCTGGGAGGTGAGAGGGATGCCAAGGTAATCTGGGGAGGGAGTTAGGGACCAGACCTTGCCTCTTAGAGATCACTCTCTCTGCTGTTCACTTGGATGCTGATGGGCTGGTTGCTGAGGGGTTGCCTGAGGTGGCTTAGCCAGGCCTTTGTTGGCTACTTCTGGAATCCCTGACTGCTGGTTCTTTCTGCGTCCGTGCTCAGCTTCCCGAAATCTCCTTTGGTCTCCTAATTGCTGACTGGGATCCAGTGTGGGGAGAAAAACTCTCTGTCTGCTCTATCTGGTATTAAAAAATGATCCCCTCTGTTGAGAAGGAATGTCTGGTGATTCTCCAGCATTTGCAGGGAGGGGAAATGGAAGGAAGTGTGGTATTTCTCACACTCTGAGTAATCACTTAGGCAGCATGGCTCCCGTCATTTCCTTTCTATGGCTTGGTGACCTCAGCCCTTGTCCTTCTAGTCCAGGAAGGCAGCACCTGTGAGCCTTGTCTCCCTCCCTCCCTGCCCCCCCTTCCTTAAAACCAGCTTGCCTTAGGCCCTGAATCTCTGTCTTATAGTTGTCTGAGTCACTTCCCTGTTCCTCATCCTTGAGGTTTCCGGGCAGATAAGCATTGTTTCTCCTTAGACCTGTTGTTTTTCTCAGTGTTATTTCATGATTTGCCTTCATTGTCTTTGGATGCTTCTATTTATTTTCGATTCATTAAGCTGAAAATAGGTTTACAAACTTCTCTTGTTTATTCCAGGGATGAGATTCCCGTTTATAGGTTATCTGCTCCCTTTGTTTTTTTCTGTAGCTTTGAGGCACTGGTGGCTTATGAAAATTCCCTAATAAGGGGGAAAGTATCTTTATAAGATTTGACAGATTATATAGTGATTTTATTGACAAAATAATGTACTAGACTCAAGAGTTGAAAAGGCTAGATTTTCTCCTGGGTTTTAATTTCCATTACAAACCGAGTTTTCAGACAGGTTTTTTTTTTTTTTTAAATTTTTTCCTACTTCAGTTTTCTCATCTGAAAAATGGGAATCTCTAGGGCTTGTTGGAAAATGGTGTATTCTTGGCATTGATTAAATTCAGTAAGTTCTGTGGATATTTTAATATTATTTGAGATTCATGGTAGCTTTTTTGAGGTATATGGGACAGTTTCCCCCATTTTTATCTATTTCCAGTAATTCATCTATTTCTCTCCTTTTGCCTATGAAGAAAAAAAAGATTTAAAACTTACACCTGTCAGTTGTACAAATGTAGCATTAAGACTTGGTAAGTTGGAAATTTGCCCTAAATCTTCTCCTGGAAGAAGAGGTGAGGGGTGAGTGGAGGACTCCTTCCTTGCATCTTTTATTATTTATTGGGAAGATTTTATTTATTTATTTGACAGAGAGAGAGAGTGAGAGAGGGGAACACAAGCAGGGGGAGTGGGAGAGGAGAAGCAGACTTCCTGCCGAGTAGGGAGCAAAATGCAGGGCTCGATCTAGGGACCCTGGGATCATGACTTGAGCCGAAGGCAGCCACTTAATGACTGAGCCACCCAGACACCCCCTTCCTTGCATCTTTAAATTGAACTTATTCCTAGTTCAGTACCACCTGAAACGACTGGGGGTGGGATGGGGGTATGTGTGTGGGGCGTGTATGTGAAATCCCTTCTCTGGTTCTGTTTTATTGTCCTTGATTTATACCTGTGTCCTGGGTTCCTGAGGGCAGCTGATAGGCCAGAAGGCATGTGATGTAGTGGGCCGACCCACCGGGGGTTGAATCTTGGCTCTGCCATAGAACCTCTGTGCTTCTCAGTTTCCTTTTTTGTACAGTAAAGGCCACAAGGTGATCTTGAGGAAGGGGACAGACATAAAGGGCCTGCTGTGCTCTAGAGGCTCAACCCACTTCGGTTCCTTTTCTAGTTTAAAATACATTTCTGATTATGCAATGGGAACCTCCTGCTAAAGAAATTTCAAGCAGCAGCAGACGGGTTCCAGAGACATTTTTGTGGGCAGTGCTACCCTTGGAACACCCCCGTCCTATCCCGAACCACACTCCCCCACCCTCCCCAGCCAAGAAAGGCTCGTCTTGTAGAGTTGGAACTTGCTTTCAGCCAACGTTTCTCACCGCCTGGTGGGCATTCGAGCGACATCGCTTTGTCAAAATATACATTCTGGGCTCCAAACCAGACCCGCTGCCCAGACACGCGCCTTTTGGAAAAGCTTCCCGGGTGAAGCCACTGCCGTAGACAAAGCAGCATGACTTTTGAGTGTATCTGAAATACAGTTCAATTTAGAGAACTTGAGTTGAGTTGGGTATATATTTCTTTCTGAAGAAATCCAGCCATCCTTTTCTGAAAAGAGTGTACTCTTGGTCTTGGTATTGGGCAGGGGGTTGGTCATGCTTTCATAGTAATGATTATAGCTCATGTAGGTGCTTTACGCATATTAACCCATTCAGTTCTTGCTGCAGCTCTGTGAGTTAGGTGCTGTTCTTATGCCCCTTTGGCATGATCTGGCCAAAGTGACACAGCTAGGCTGGGACGGGGCCCAGTATTGAACCCAGGCAACCCGGCTCTGGAGTCCGTACCCTTGACTGTCACGTCCTCCATCTCTCTCAATCACAAATAGGACTGCCATGGAAAAGGGCTTTGGAATATGTGGCTGTTACCCAAGGGCTAGGGAAACTTGGTAAGAGCCCGTAGCCTCTTCCACCAACTTCATGTTGTTTCTTGGTGTTTCCTGGTGGGGTCCCGATTTCAAGGGGAATCCTGCAGCAGAGCGGTTGTGGGCGCAGGTGGGTGGAACCCACTGACAACCTCACCTCTTCCGCTTACGCCCTCCATTCTCCCACTTCTTATTCAAGTGTTTGGGATCAGCTCACTCCAAGAGTGACAGTTTGGAAGTCCCTTCTTTGGCTTCTTTTATTGTAGCAAAAATGATAGAATAATTGCTTTTTGAAGGTCTGTTAGCGAGAGCCTGAGAAGAATGACTTTCATTTCCTCTGTCCTGGACAGAGAATAGAACCCAGTTCCCAAGGGTCTGGTGCTGAATGGTGCTTTGAGGAGGGGGGTTCATGTGGGAGTCCTCGCAGCTGGGAACAGGATAAAAATTGCCTGCGGAAGACTTGCTTTAGACTCACCTGCCTGGACAGAAAATTGTGGGGCCCTCAGACAAAGGATGCCTGTGCAAAATAACAGTCAGAACAGTTACTTGCTGTGTGCCAGGCACCGTGCTAGCCTCCTCAGGACACGTTGTCCCTAATTCTCACTCCACCCAGAACGTAGAGGGTACAGTTCCCATTTTATGGAGGAAAAAACGAACTCAGAAAGTTAAATGATGAATCTCACGGTCACACAGATAAGTGACACAGTCGGGATTTGAACCCATTTCTCTCAGGGTCCCAAGCCTTTGAATTTTCTGCAGTGCTTCTGCAATGCTTTACCCCCACGTCTGTGAAAGAAAATTGTGCACTCAGCTTCACAGCAGACACTAATTTGTAAATAAAACTTTTCTTTCCTGATTTAACATCAGGATTTTATTTTGAATATAAGAAATACAATAAACACTAATTGTTGTCCTGAAATGAAGGACATAAAAAGGACTGAATAAGTGACTGAATGAATGAGTGAGCGAGAGAGCTGGACTGGAGGTTGCTATGTAGAGCTCGGGGGGGTCTCTGTCCCCCGGATACTCAGGAGCCCTGATCATCTTCTTCTAAACAAGTCTGTTGGGCTTCCCCTGGTTAAAAATGATATATCAGTAAAAAATCAATTGGGAAGGGTATGTGCTATGGTGAGTGCTGTGAATTATGTAAGACTGATGAATCACAGACCTATACCTCTGAAATAAATAATGTACTAGATGTTAATTAAAAAAGACAAAGAAATTAAAATAAATTAAATTTAAAAAAAGATATACTATCTGGACCTTGAAGTAGCGACTTGTATTTTTTAGCTACGTTTAATTCCTGACTTCTTTACTCTTGATTTCTTTCCCCTCAATTAATTGTTCCTCCTGTTCCTCCCCTTTTCTTTTTTCCCAACTATCCTTTCCAGTAGAAGGTTTTGCTGCCAGGATTATTTGGTTAACAGTGGGTAACACGTGTACTTTTAAAAGTTCAGATTTCTTTGGAAGGAAATCTGCAAAGAATAAAGGCATATCCATCCATGTATGAACTACGAAAATTGAGATAAGCTTTCCAACAAATGTTATTATAATACTTACTGTTCCATTTTCATTTCAGACATTATAGATGCCCTGAGGAAACAGACACAGGGGGAAAATAAGATGTGATCATATTAATTATGATTTCATTTCTGTGGTTAAAGAGATTTCCAGCTAGAGCCAGAGTTGCTTCTTAATTAAACAAATATTTTGTGAGGTCCTGAAATCTGCCAGACCCTGTACTGGCCTTAGATTTCACCTGTTCGTTGGGTAAGAATGTCATTTCTGCTCCACGTTGGTTTTAGAAATTCTTTGCAGTGGCTCTTAGCATAATTTATTAGGTCAGAGTTTAGGAATGTTATTCTACTGTTCCATGTGCTTGGAGGGTAACACATGTCTGTCCATGCACTGTGTCTTCCAGAGTTTCTCTTACTCCTTTCTCCTCCTTTCTTTCCTTCCTTTTTTTTTTTTAATTTCATTTTCTTTATTTATTTCATTTTTTTTAAAGATTTTTAAAATTTATTTGACAGACAGAAACACAGCTAGAGAGGGAACACAAGCAGGGGGAGTGAGAGAAGGAGAAGCAGGCTTCCCACCAAGCAGGGAGCCCAACACGGGGCTCCATCCCAGGACCCCGAGATCATGACCTGAGCCGAAGGCAGACACTTAACGACTGAGCCACCCAGGAACCCCCTTCCCTTCCTTTCTTGATTAGGTAGAAATACCAAAATTAACTTAAATTGTAAAATCTGTGTTTCCCATCCAGCGGACTGCAGACCACCAGCATTAGTACTTGTGCTTGTTAAAAATGTATAGTCTTGCAGGTGGGTGAGTGACTGACTCTCGATTTTGGCTCAGGTTGTGATCTCGGTGTTGTGAGACTGAGCCTTGACTAGGGCTCTGCATTCATTGTGGAGTCTGCTTAAGACTCTCCCTCTGCCCCTCAGCCCCCAATATATAAATTCTCAAAAAAAAAAAAAAAGTATATTCTTGCAACAGCATGGATGGACCTAGAAGGTATTATGCTTAGTGTATTAAGTCAGAGAAAGACAAATACCATATGATTTCACTTGTACATGGAATCTAAAAATCAAAATGAATGAAGAAACAAAAAGCGGAAACAGATCCATAGATACAAAGAACAAACTGAAGGTCCCTAGAGGGGAGAGGGTGGGGGAATGGGCAAAATGGTAAATGGGTGGGAAATACAGGCTTCTAGTTATTGAATGAATGAGTCCCAGGGATAAAAGGCACAGCATAGGGAATACAGTCAGTGCTGCTGTAATAGTGTTGTGTGGGGACGGATGGTGGTGAGCAGAGCATCAAGTACAGAGCTGTCCAATTTCTGTGTTGTCATATGAAACTAAGGAAACATTGTGTGTCAACTATAATTCAGTTAAAAAATGCATATTCTTGTGCCCTGGCCGAGATCTGAATGTGAGAGCTGCTGAATTAGAGTTACGTGTAGTCAGTGTTGTTTTTAAATTCTCAGAATGTTCTCTTTCTCTCTTTGAATAATTAGGCAATCTCATCTTCTCCCCGAGTAAATGTGCTCTGATTAAAAAACAAAGGTGAGGGGCGCCTGGGTGGCTCAGTTGGTTGGGCGACTGCCTTCGGCTCGGGTCATGGTCCCGGAGACCTGGGATCAAGCCCCGCATCGGGCTCCCTGCTCGGCGGGAAGCCTGCTTCTCCCTCTCTCACTCCCCTCTCTCGCTTGTGTTCCCTCTCTTGCTGTGTTTCTCTCTGTCAAATAAATAAATAAAATCTTAAAACAAACAAACAAACAAAAAACAAAGATGAAAACAATAAAAAAAAAGAAAAGAAAAGACCAACCACTTACAAAAAGAATTCTGAAATTAGGTTTCAGAATTTGAGAAACTTCCTTTAGATTTTTACTGAAACTCAAGTTCCTTCATATACCATGGATGTCCTTAAATTACTATTATTAGCAAACTATCCAATTCTTTGGCTTTGTAAAAACAACAAAAATTTAATGATGACCAAAGTCATTAGTTTGAAGTCCTAATTTAAGCTACTTATGGTTTAAAATGAGTCAGAAGAGACGCAGAGTTGGACTGGGTGGGCAGGAGGGGGTTGAACCAGGTTCTGGGCTGTGCCCATCAGAGCCTTTTCAACATTCTGGGCCTCATTGTCCTGGGTATGCTGTTATTTCCCTTCCAGTTCTAATGGAGTCAGACCCTGTTGGAGGAGAAATAGAAGATGTTGACACATAGTCCAGTATTTTGGAGAGGAAGTTTTATCTTGGTAGGAGGGACTTTTAAAAATGAAATACATGGAGGTTGAAGGAACTAGAGCCTATCAGTCTATAATTAATAAGAGTACTGAAGTTAAAAAGAAATGATTGGGAAATTCTTGTACTCATTCAGAGCAACAATGCTGTACTCACCCAAATTCCCGGTCATTGAAATGTAATCAGGAAATGGACTTCCTTAAGGTGAGGACTGTCGTTTGTTTGACACATTTCATGTGCTGTTGCCAGGTACATTTGTGCCACTTCATAGATTCGAGTAGAAGCTAGTGATTGTAGGACCTGGGGAAGGCGTATGTCTTATATCCTAGAAACAAACACTGTTGGAGGAAAGAAACAAAGCCTCCTGCCGTAAAAGAATCATCCATGTGAAGCTAATTCCAACAGCTGGAGAATTGGGGAGAAAATGGAGTTTAGTAAATGATGTCTTGATTGTGCTGTTGTATTCCATTTTTCTGTATTTATTTATGGAGAGAATGATGAATATCAAAGGTGGCAAAGAATATAAAGACCAGTGCTCCTTAAATCTCAGTCATTTATGGGCATCTTTATTTACAGGAAAAAAAATTTCTCACAAATCCCTAGTACTGACATAAATATTCTTATTATGAAGCAGTTGAAATATACTCGAACATAAAAGTAGGTATAAACTCCTTACGCTTCAACTCTTGTATAACTATAAAACAATGACAAATTTATAGAGCAAATTCAAGCAAAACTACAAAACCAATAAAATGCAAGTTAACATTAATTTATCGTGACAGATAATTTTGTTTGACTAAAATTAAACCTCCCCTTGGAAATACGAATATGGTTCTGATGCCGAAGTTCTAGTTCTTTTGGGATCTATATGAAACTCAGTTCTCCTTCTGCTTCCCTGTTTCTGAAGCTTCTTTCATATAAAGCATCATCTTTTGGCAGGAACACATGATTTGGGTTTCAGTTTAGTTTCATGTGTTTTTCTTGTCATTTGGTGATTAAAATTATATCACTAGGTGCCATGCCAATCAGAACGATAAATGCAAACTCACTTTTGGTCACGCAAGACTTGGAACTTGGAACCTAGTTGCATATGGGACAGTGGAGGGAAGAGAGGAGTTGTTGGTACCTGCCATATTGAGTTTCAGATTTGGAATACAGTGAATGGTGCCACTGAGCAAAATGTAGAACAAAGGACAAAAAGTAGGTTTTGAGGGAAGATTATTAGTAGGAGACTTAGGTTTCCAGCAGTATAGTGGTTTAGATACTCTAACATACTTCCCCATTGTTACCTGGATAAAATATATATATATTTTTTTAAAGATTCCATTTATTTGACAGAGAGAAACACAGTCAGAGAGGGAACACAAGCAGGGGGAGTGAGAGAGGGAGAAGCAGACTTCCTGCCGAGCAGGGAGCCCAATGTGGGACTCGATCCCGGGTCTCCAGGATTATGACCTGAGCCGAAGGCAGTCACTTAACCAACTGAGCCACCCAGGCGCCCATAAAATATTTTTTGATATACTTCTGGGCTCCCAGAATCTAAGACATTTCCACAATCTCCCTCAATTAGATCAACCACCAAAGGGAAAATTTAACCAAAGCTGAGAGCTTTGTATATAAACAACCACAAAAGATAGGTGGCTACTGTAAGGACCTATTTAGAAGTCCAAAATAATAAAGATGGTCTTAAGAACACCCAGAAAGAAAAGGCTGGTTGTTCATCAAGGGGGTAATGAGCTGACTTCTCAACACAAATAAAAATACTGGTGATTGTATATCAGCAAAATTGTCATTCAAGAGAAAGGTAAAATATGCTTTCCAAAAATCTAAAACTTGCCACAGCAAACCTTTATTAAGAAACTTCTAAAAGGATATACTTCAGGAAGAACAAAGTGGTTCTAGGAGGAAGGGCTGAGATGCAAAAAGGAGTCATCAAGATAAACATGTAGAGTAAAATTAAATAAAATTAAAGTTTTTAAAAAGTTTTTTTAATTTAAAAATAAAAACCGAAAAATTGTCCTTAGTCATACTAGCCACATTTCAGTGTACATGTGGCTAGTGGCTACTACTGTATTGAGTAACAATTCCATCATCCAAGAAAGTTCTGGTGAACAGCACTGTTGTAGAACAATGGAAGGGAAGTACATTAAGATAATCTTTGCAGTTCACTTTAAGATGCCGTTGTTTGTAAGAGCCACCATTATACTATGTGTAAAAAAATTTAAGAAAAACATTGCCAGATTTTTTTTTAAGATTTCATTTTTCAGTAATCTCTAGCAACCAAGGTGGGGCTTAAACTTAATCACCCCAAAACCAAGAGTTGCAAGCTCCACGGACTAAGCCCCCAGTTCCTCATCCCTATTGCCAGAGTTTTTTAAGATGCCATTTTTAGAAGATACGTCTCAATATTACCTGTGTGAAAATGTGAAGAAATGTACCTCTTAGTCAGGTTACCATTTGGGGTTAGAGTAGTAATGGTATGGGCATCCCGGAGTGGTGCTCCTGTAGGTTGGACATAGGGTGGTCAAGGGAGAGGTCTGGCCTGAAGACAAAGCATGGTGCGTAGTTGGCCTAGTGCATGTCTCAATGAACGTTTGATGAATGGCTGGGAGATTTGATGAATGACTAGGTATATGGGAGTCATCAGAATACCTTGTAGCTGGGCCTGGCAATGTGGTTGATGTCACCAAAAACTTCGTGTTAAGTATGAGGAGAATCAGATGAAGCCTTCATGAATACCGTTGGTATTCTGGTGGCCATGCAGAAGGGAGCCTTAGGAGGAGCCTGAGAAAGAGTCTTGAGAGAGGTGGGGAAGAACTGGGAAGATTGGGGCCACATGAGAATAAGGGTGAGGAGGTGAGATGTTGCAAAGATCCTGACAAGATAAGGCCTATGTATTCCTAAACTGTCAGCCTGCCCTGTGTGATAGGGGAAGCGCTGACAATCGCCAAGGCATCAGTAATTATTTCTGCCAGGACATCCGAGAAGACTTCCAGAAGGAGGTCATACCTGGGCTGGGTTTCAGAGGATGAACACTTGGCACCTCTGAATGGGAGGGCAGGGCAGTCTGGGCAGATGCAGTAACATGAACAAAATCCTGAAGTTGTGAAAAGGTGTGAAGCCGTTGGTGGGAATTCCTAATAAGTGGGACTTTGCGGTGTCCGTCTTCTTTCTAGGTTAAGTCTCATGTTGGTGAAGGAGCCTCCTTTCCCTGAGATCAGAAATGTACCTTTTACTAATCTCTGGTTGGAAGGTCATGAAAATAACTCCGTAGACCTCCCAGTGCTCTAAATAGACCATACTTTATACATGATTTTCAGAACAGTATCTTAAATGCAGAATTTACGACTGAATTTTGGGTTTTAAGCTCTGGTGAAAAACTGTAATGCCTACGTTATATTACAAGTGAGGAAGTCTCAGGCCATCCTGAGACTACAGAGTGGGAAAGAGACTTGGCTTGCTGATGTTCACCAGACCCTAAGAAAATAGGGGGCTGATTGGGTGAAAAATCCCACCTCTTTGATTTAAAAGCCAGGTAACATCAGTCAAGTTACTTGAACTTCTTTATGCCACAAATTTCCCTGTTTAAAAATAGGCATAGAATAATAGTTCCTACTTCAAGATGAATGTGAGGATTCATGGAAAGCTCTTAGTAAAACAGTTACCCATTACTATTATTATGATAAAAGTATTCCAGGGGCTGCCTGGTAGTGCAGTAGGTTAAGTGTGGGACTCTTGATTTTGGCTAAGGTCACGATCTCAGGGGTCTGGGATGCAACCCCGGCTTTGGGCTCCGCGCTCAGCGTGGGATCTGCTTAAGACCCTCTTCTCCCTCTGCTTCTCCCCACCACGCGCATGTTCCCTTTCTCTCTCTCTACAATAAATAAATAAAATCTTAAAAAACAAAAGTACTCCAGCCCTTTTTTTCTGTAAGGCAATAGAGTAAAACCAGTGTTTCCCAATCATTTCTGTGCATCAAGCAGCATGTAGGGATAGTTAAAAAACAAAAAACAAAAAACAAAAAACAACAAAAAACCAAGATTCCTCAGACACAGCCCTAGGCCCGGTGTGTATATCAGGGACTTGGTTGCACTTTGTATTTTTGTAAGAACTCCAGGTTTAAGAAGCCGTCCCCTGGAGTTGTGTATCATTTTGGTCATTTTTATTTGGATATTTACTTGCTTCCTTGCTAAAGTGTATTTTGAACATTGGCTGTTGCAGTTTGTTACTTATGTGAGCTTTCAGGTTATTAATCCTGGTCAGTGTGAGGATCTTTACCCTTTCCCTTCTCTTCTCTCTTCCCCTCTTTCCTTGTCCCCTTCCCCTCTGTCCCATTCTGAATTTTTAGACCATGGGGTTGACAGCATCCTGGACAGCTTAGTTCTCAGGCCCTTTTTATTTATTTCTGTAAGAAACAGATTTAAAAAAGAAACTTTGCTAAGGCAGACATTTGGCATGTTAAAATTGAACTTCAGTTTAGTTTCTAAAATAAATAATTCCACAAAAAAATGCTCCAGGAAATGCTTCTAAAATAACTGATATTCCCCTTGTTAAAACCAGGGTTGTTATTGGGCGGATTCCAGTGAGTGCTCTTTTTTGAGGAGGTGGGGGGGTGGGGCAGGGGGAGGATGGGGACAGTGTGGAGAGAGTGCTCTACTCTAGGCCAAGACACACAGATTGTAGTCCCTCACACCTCAGAGCGCAGTTCATACAATGGCAGTAAATTATTTGGTATATTGTAAAATCATACAGATTAAAAGAAGAAGGAGAATGTTTACGGGCTCCAGATCAATTAGAATATTCCTTTCAACTTTTGCGTGGAGATCTTTTGGTAACAAGAATCACTGTGTTGCTGTAGAACCAGGCTTTTTGCTTCCTCTGTTTAGTACCTATATTTCACATTTCGTGAAATGTCAGCTTTATCAGGGTGGAAATTTTGGTCAGTGCTTTAATTCCCAGCACTTAGATAGTGCCTGGCATGTAGTGAGTGCTCAAGAAAAATATACAAATGAATGAACTAACAATTTGACAACCCAAACTAAAAAAAACCGACAGCTACCAGTTAGCGCTATGAAACTTCCTCAAGAACTCTGTAAGGGTGGGGCGCCTGGGAGGCCGGTCGGTTAAGCGTCTGCCTTTCGCTCAGGTCATGATCCCAGGGTCTGAGTTCGAGCCCCCAGTTGGGCTTCAAGCGCAGCACAGAATCTGCTTTACTTCTGCCCTCTGCTCACGCTCTCTCTCTCTCTCTCAAATTTATTTTGAGAGACAGAGAGAGATAGCAAAAGAGGGCACAAATAGCAGATAGCGGCAGGGAGAGGGAGAGGGAGATGCAGGCTCCCTGCTGTGACGGGAACCCAGTTCGGGACTCCATCCCAGCACCCTGCGATCACGACCTAAGCCAAAGGCTGGTGTTTAACCGACTGAGCCACACAGTTGCCCCAACTAAATAAAAGCTTTAAAAAAAAAACAAAACAGAACTTGTCTGGTATTCAGATTAGAGGCCACCTACATGTCCGCCTGTGCCTCACACACATCACATTCCTTAACCTGTGTTCTTGCAGGAAGGGACTGGGTCTCATGTCCAAGGTTGGGTCCTCAGTGCCTTATCTGGCAGCATTGCCGTTTCTTAGTAAATATTTGTTGAATGAACACAGAGTGTTAAAATTTCTATAATGCTTTCATATTTGATCTTATCAGTTGGCAATCCCAGGAAGTTGGCTGATAGTATCACCCTGGTTTCACAAATGACGGAACAAATGTTAAAGAGAATAAATTAGTCATTCCAGAAAGCCTCAGGTCCTAAGTAACAGAGCTAGGAGTATAAGCTCTAAATCTGCTCATTTCTTCACCCCTTGTTCTTTCCAGAACAGCCATTAAAACATTAATAAGTATAAATTCCTACTCTGCTCCCCGAGTGGAAACCCTCTGTACTTGAGAGCATGACGGGGGGAAGTTACCATATGAAACTTTTCCAAATTGCCTAATGTTTTCCCCATCAGCTACAATCTTTGTTGAGTGCCAGTATGGATTATTCGTAATGGATTCTTCTAAGTTGCCTGTGATGGGTGCCTATGATACATTCTTTTCGGAAAATAAAGCAAAACAAAGCAAAACCAAAAAACAATTTTGTTTTTTTTACCATGACCTCTTTTTCTTTTTTTTTTTATTTTAAATTTTATTTTATTTTTTCAGAGATTCATTGTTTATGCCCCACACCCAGTGCTCCATGCAATACGTGTCCTCCGTACCCACCACCAGGCTCTCCCATCATCCCACTCCCTCCCCTCCAAGACCCTCAGTTTGTTTCTGAGTCCAAGGTCTGTTATGTTCCATCTCCCTCCCTGATTTACCCCACTTCCCATTTCCTTTCCTTCTCCTACTGGCCTCTATATTACCCCTTATGCACCATAAGTAAGTGAAACCATATGATAATTGACTTTCTCTGTTTGGCATAATCTCTTCCAATCTGGTCCATGTTGCTACAAAAGTTTGGTATTCAACCTTTCTGATGGAGGCATAGTATTCCATTGTATATATGTACCACATCTTCTTTATCCATTCATCTGTTGATGGGCACCTTGGCTCTTTCCACAGTTTGGCGATTGTGGCCATTGCTGCGATGAACATTGGGTGCATATGGCCCTTCTTTTCTTTATATCTGTCTCCAAAAAACAATTTTAATGCTGTATTCTTTTCTCCCAAACATTTTAAGGTCTAACTTTATTAATACTGTGAATCTAAGTTTTTAAAGTCAAATTTCCCGGGGCAGCTAGATGGCTCAGTCGGTTAAGCATCTGATTCATGGTTTTGGCTCAGCTCGTGATCTTAGGGTCGTGCGATCGAACTTCGCATCGGGCTCTGAGCTCAGTGTGGGTTCTTGTCTCCCCTCTGTTCCTCTCTCTCTCAAATCAATCAGTCTTTAAAATATAATTTCCAGGGTGGTGAGAGGAATGTTCTCCCGTGTATTTTTGCCTGGTCCTCTGGGTCATTTTGAGATAGGGATTTCTGAAGTGTTGAATTGGCTTGGCTGGTATTTCTGGACTCGGGCTCAAGAAGGAGAAACCTTCCCAGTGATGTTAGAATAGAAAAAATAAAACACTGGCCAAACGTTGAAGAGTCTCAAATGGTGGCAAACATCGGATGCCCATTTTGCCAAAGGAATTCACTGGAGCTAAAGACTGAGCAACACACAGCCAACATTCCAAGAAAGGATTTCAGAATCTATGAATCTGATCTAATTCTAATTCATGTTTTGTCTCTGTTGAGAAAGATGATTTGGTAGCTCCAGCAAGATTTTATCTGATTTGATTAGTGGGTGAGAGTTGGTCCTCACAGACCACTGCATTTGAACTTAACCATCATTACCTTACAAATAACTTTAAAGAGTTCCTTGAACAATACCCCAAAGCTTTGATTTCTTTGTGACATGGCAACGCAAATCTAATTCCCTTGGCCTGCTGTGGACATTGACCTTTAGTAATAGAACAGAGGCATCGAGGGGAATAAAGAAACCGCCAGTATTGTGTTTTCTCCAGGATCCAGCCATGGAAATAGATGGTGGGGACCTGAGCAGTTTTGAGTGGACAAAATAAAAAACAAAGCATTTTCTTTTGTCACTGGGTGCCTGGCTTCTCAAATGAGGCGCAGAACGAGCTGTCGTGTTTGTTCTGGCTCTTACAAAGCGAGATCACATCCTCCCTCCATGTGGCTTTTTTTATTAGCAGCCTCACAGCCCGTGCCTTTGTTGCCCTGCTGCACAGTAGGACAGGCTCATGAGCGGGGTGCTCCGTGCAGGCTTTTCAGGGAGCATTTCTGGGTCTGTCATTTTGCCATCTGTCCTCTTCTCTCTTCTGGCTTTTCAGACTCTCCACATCATGTGTGACTCTTGGGTTTCTGATCGAGGTGGCTGCTAAGAAAGACATGGAGGTGAGCAGTGTTTCAAATAATGGGAGAAAAGAGGAAAATCTTGCTCCCTCTCTGAGGTTTGTATCAGACATAAGATAGGAAGTATTAGGATTATGTTATGGTATTTCTCAGTGACTTTTATTTTACTTAATTTTTGAAACACTCCTGTCTCCCCGCTACGATTTGGGTCATTTGGGCAGGAAGAGGCTGGGACCTGCTGCCATCAGTCACTTGTTTCCAACTGGCGGGGTGAATACGCATCCTTCTTACCTCTTACAGGTGGGCTCAGTGCAAGTGCCTTTTATCCTGTTGAGAACCTTCTCTCCTGCTTTGAGCCTCCGGTATGTGCCGCTGTCAGCAGGGCAAGTAGGACCGGCAAGCTTTCGGTGTGACCCGCAGTTTCTGGGCAGGACACCTGCCGCCTGAGCACAGTGTGACCATTGTTTCTCTGACTGAACGTGCTTCGGGCACAGCATCACATCTTTAGTTTGCAGTCGAGTCTTTGGTTCACCCCTCCCCCCACATGCATTTCATTTTTGGTAGAACAAATGTCTGTCTTGTTCTTCAGGTTTTGCTTGTATGAATTTAGTGTGTGTGTGTTACCTACAAACTTGTATTTCGAAGAGTGTGTGCTAAGGCCTCATTGTGGTGAAAGAGTGCTGGGTCTGAGTGAAGGCAGGCCATCTGGACTTTGATCCTCGATCCTCTGATCCGTGTTGTGTGGCCCCAGGAAAGATATTGGGACTCTTTGGGCATCTGGGGTCTTCATTTGTTACCTGAGGGAGTTTTGGAGTTCTTGGAATGATGGATTGCCACGTCCTCCAGTGTCAAGATTCCAGCACTGTGTTTTGTGTTTTCTGGGATGCTGAGTGTGTCAAAAATGGAGTGGGTCAAGTGTTCACCAGGGCTGGGCTCCTGTGACACTGTAAGTAACACCAGGAAGTGCTGTTTTTAATTAAGCAAAAATTAATATGGCATGGCCAGTGATAGGGAGAGGATTCATCAGTTAAAGGAGGGAAATAACTATGGTCTTCTTGTCTGCTTGTGTTAAGTTTGCAGTACACAAACACACATTTCTTATTTCTAGGAAAGCAGTGTTATTCAGCCCTGGAAATGTTATTGGACACTAGCGTTTTGAATTTCTAAGTTAGGAATTATTGAGTTCAGATAAACAAAGACGTAATTTATTAGCTCTTATTGTTCAGATGAAAAGAAACCCACAGATCAGGCTAATATAAGATAGACACCCAATTGCTGATTTGTGTCCCCATCATGTTTAATAAAAATATTATTTAGGTGGCGCCTGGGTGGCTCAGTTGGTTAAGCCACTGCCTTCGGCTCAGGTCATGATCCCGGAGACCCGGGATCGAGCCCCACATCGGGCTTCCTGCTTGGCGGGAAGCCTGCTTCTCCCTCTCTCACTCCCCCTGCTTGTGTTCCCTCTCTAGCTGTGTTTCTCTCTGTCAAATAAATAAAATCTTTAAAAAAATATATATATTATTTAAAAATATTCTAATTTTACAAGTGATACATATGAGTTGTGGAAAATTTGGAAAACACCAAGAAGGAAAGACAGGTAGCTTCTAATCCCATGACCCAGAAATAGTTCTTTTTTTGTACTTTTGTGTCTTTAATTATATATGCTTAGTTTGTAGAACAAAATTGGGATCATAGCATACATATATAACTTTTCTGTGTTCCTTTTGAGATGATTTTTGGGCCTGAGCTTTCAAGTGAAGGTGGAGATTAATGTAATATTATGCTTGGCACCCCTGTGACAGGATCTGTTTTGCCTTACAGAAATAGAATTGTAGCCCTGGTATCTGAAAATAACATTTTTCCTGTTCCCTCATGAACGGGCTTTCAGTAGTTAGCATTATGTAGATGTTGTCATAACAAATACCATAATGAACAAGTGAGGACTTCTTAATTTATTCATCTTAATTGTTCACTAATTGCTTTTCTAAGGTTTCCTCACTTGAGTTTTCTGTACCAGAATTGCTAGCTGTAATATCAGTGAGCAGAAGTTATTTTAACACTGTCTTTCTGGTGGCCTTGATTCCTCAAGCTAAAGCATGGTAGCTGGTGTGGGCCAGGTCACAGGTTAGACACAAAGGAGCACAGTTAAGAGATTCCTTTTGCCCAAATACATGGTGCATTTGGTAATATTTATAACTCACTTGTTGAATATTGGTTTACCATGTCATTTTTCTCTCTTAGGAAATGAAAGATGATTAGTTCCCCCCTTTGGATTATTTAGCCTATAAAATTTTCTGTTACACCATTTGCTTTGCATTGAAAATGCTTTCTAAATCCTGAACCACATTGGAATTCTTTATGACCTTCCCCTTATGTGTCTTTCGGTGGTGCCCTTTGAAGTCCTGAAATGTTTTTATATTTGATTGAGATTAAATCTGGGTTTCATTTTACTTTTTAAAACATATTGAGCAAGTTAATTTTCTGTTCGAGTTCCTGAGGGGAATGATTCTAGCTCTCTGTGTCCCAAGAATTCAGACTGAGCCTTGCCAGAACATTCCTGTGGTTTTCCACAGGGCAGATCACTGTGTTCATGAAATTTTAGTTGTAGCTTGTGTTTTCTGTGGTTAATTAAAACATCTGG
Source organism: Spilogale gracilis (assembly GCA_004023965.1). Lineage (NCBI taxonomy): Eukaryota > Metazoa > Chordata > Mammalia > Carnivora > Mephitidae > Spilogale > Spilogale gracilis. Next base: position 11,222 of record PITA01001696.1, on the reverse strand, counting down.
CTTTTGCATTTTCCACACACAGAGTATAATCGCTTGGCCGAACCTTTTCAATAATGATTAAATGCCCCAGTCCTCCTTTAGGATAGCCCAAACTTGTCTTTCGGACACCTTATATGCTGTTGTCTCTGTTCATTAATAATTTTAAAAAGTTGGAAAACATTTGGGGTTATCCTGCCAAACACAGATGAGAGAGAGAGAGAGAGAGAGTTGGTGAATACCCATCCCTCCAGTGACTCTGGCTTTTCCTCTGCAGGTTGGGGTTATCCTGCCAAAAATAGACAAGAGAAGGGGTGGGGGGAGAGATAAAGAGATAGAGATAGATGGTGAATACCAATCCCTCCAATGGCTTTGGCTTTTCCCCTGCAGGTCGGAGCTCCTGTGGGCGAGCTGCTGTGGTCTGTGGCCAAGCATGCTGCAGTGGCCGGATCTGCCCAGCCGTGGAACAGAAACATTTGCTGGATGGAAAATCCATAAAAGAAAGCTCCTGTGAAAGCCGGAGACAGACGCTAAGTAAAATCAGGTTAGTATCAGAGAGGCTGGATGAAGCAGATTGGGTCAGCTAGGGAAAAGGTGTTTTGTTTTTCCAGAAAGTGTTTCTGGAACAGCCCCAAATGGTCCTTCCTAGTTATTCGAGAGAGTCCTAGCATTGCAGAGATGGCCGATAGATCCTGACGTATCTCTGTGTACAATGAATCACTGTCTTCCTTCTTTGTCTTCTCTGTCCCCATTCTCTTGCTCATCTTCCTCTCCTCTTTCAGAGAAGAGAAAGGCTGCAGCACAACGTACAAAAGAGGCCCCAACCAGAGGCCCCCCCTTAACATCCTCAGTGATCTTGGCTTGACTTTGGAGAGAACCCCTCTTTTTGCGAAAAGCATGGGCTTGCTCTGGTGACTTCAGACTTGCCCTCATTTGTGTTTTCACACTGGGAAGCTGGAGTCACAGAGGCCTGCCATTTCTGTTGGGGTGCTTCCAGTCCTGGTTTGCCTGGCAAGATTTTACTTACTCTTTTCTCCCCTTAGACAAAAGCTAGCAACATGTTCATTTTTGGCAGTATGTGCGTTTGGCATGAAGATACTCCTGTAGCACTCCTGAAAATAATAGGACTATAGATAAATGCAAAATAGTCTAACAGTGGACCAGAATGAACAGAACAGCCTCACATGGAGTAGTAAGGCGGGCATAATGCATTTTGAGAACATGTGCTATACGTACATACATACATACATACATAGAGGCACTACAGGCAAGTCCTGTTGGGTATTCAGGGGGCAAAGCAGCATTATACCTCATGAACAGTTAATACCTACTCACTAGACAGGAGCGAGTCAGCAGTCTTGAAAACCTGTAAAGTAGTGAACGTCTGTTGACTTTACCTACCCAGTATCCCTTTCTCCTTTTCAGTAAATCACCCAGATTTTCCCTGGGCAGTCAGTCACCCTTCCTTTGTTTTCAGCCTGTGTCATTGGAGGAGGTGACCTCACTGCCTCTGTTATGGGCATGTGACATAAGCGTGGCTAGTCAGGGTCACAAGGATCGGTTTATGGAGGACCCAGTTTTTTTACTGACCCGTTGCAAAGAACATTTTCCTTTTTTGTGGTTTTGTTAAGCTACTTTCCTTGCTTTGCCACCGTTTAAGGAGAGCCTTTCTGAGAATAAAGTTAACACACCGGAGATCAGAGCAGGGAGATATAGGAAGTGAGATGAGGAGGGAGCGGGGTGCGCACGAAGAGATGCGCCAATATGCGCAGTTACACACATGCATGCGCACTCCCATGCACCCAGTGTGAAACTTACGACCCCGGAGGCAGAACTACCCAAAGCCCGCAATCTGGCTTCATTTTCCTGGCAGGTTAGGGAGTTAGTTTGAAATGGATACCCATCCCTTAGATCAAAACAGATCCTGACTGGGAATGCCTCCTTCTAGGTGTGAGGTCTGAGCCGGGGAGATGATTGGCACGCCCTGTCTTCAGTTGCTAGCAGCTGAGGGGATGGGCCAGACCCATACTCTGACACACAGTGTGAAAAATGTATCACTAGCGGTAAGAGCTAAGTTCTGTGGGAGTAGAGGTGCAATTATGAATTCTGCTGGGTTTTGGAGAGAGCTATTATTTAACAAGGAGAGAAGTAGAATTTAGTCTATGGGAACATTTAAAGAAATACATTTAATTCAATTACTTGCTTTTTGAGTCTGAAAGAAAGAGAGGCTTTCCAGAGCTTGCAGTTAAAGTAAATAGCAGAAAAGGAAGATAATTTCAGAGTTTCACTAGTAGTAGAATCCTGGTGTTTACTGTAAACACAATTGTTTTGGGAGCAGCCAAATGAGAGGTTATCAGAAAGCTGTCCAGAGTTTATTTTAACACCGCAGGGTAACAACTGCTCCTCTCACTAAACCTCAGTTGGCTTTCTGTTCAAGCAGAATTCCAGGCACATCATGAATTTTAAAAATTTATTTCTTCTTCTTAATGGTAGGCTTTATTATTATATTATTTTTATAATCGACACTGCTTTTTAATTTTCAATTTTTATTATATTTTTGGGAGAGAGAGAGAGGGAGAATGCACAGGGTTAGGGGGTGGGCAAAGAGCAGCAGAGAGAGAGGGAGAGAGAATCTTAAGCGGACTCCATTCCCAGCGTGGAGCCTGACATAGGGCTGGATCTCAGGACCCTGAGATCATGACCTGAGCTGAAATCAAGAGTTGGATACTTAAGGGGCGCCTGGGTGGCTCAGTCGTTAAGCTTCTGCCTTAGGCTCAGGTCAAGATGCTGGAGTCCCCGCCCGGCAGGAAGCCTGCTTCTCCCTCTCTCACTCCCCCTGCTTGTGTTCTCTCTGTTGCTGTGTTTCTCTCTGTCAAATAAATAAATAAAATCTTAAAAGAAAAAAAATAGAGTTGGATGCTTAACCAGCTGAGCCACCTAGGAGCCCCTGTTTGCTTTTTTAAATGAATTCGTAATTTATTTTTCGAGGGTAGTTTTAGGTTACAGGAAAATTGAGCAGAGAGTATAGCGAGTTCCCACATATCCCCACTACCACTCAGCGTTTTCCCTATTAATATCTTGCATTAGTTTGGTACATTTGTTACAGTTGATGAGCCAATATTGATATATTATTATTAATTAAAGTCCATAGTTTACCTTAGGGGTCAGTCTTTGTGTTGTACATGATGTGGCCTTTGACAAATATATTTATGCACTATTATAGAGTCACAGAGAATGGTTTCTGTGTCCTAAAAGTCCCATGTTCTGACTATTCGTCCATCGTCCCCTCTCTCTGAATTCTTGGCAACTACTGATTGTTTTCTTGTCTCCATAGTTTTACCTTTTCCAGAATGTCATATATTTGGAATCACATATTCTGTAGCCTTTTCAGATTGGCTTCATTCACTTACAACTAAGCATTTAAGATTTCTCCACGTTTTTTGTGCCTTGATGGCTCATTTCTTTTTGGTGCTGAATAATATTCTATTGTCTGGGTGTACCACAGTTCGTTTATCCATTTACTGATTGAAGGATATCTTGGGTACTCCTAAGGTTTGGCAATTGTGAATAAAGCTGTTATGAACATTCATGTGGCTTTTGTGTCAACATAAATTTTTAGTTCCTTTGAATAAATACCAAGGAGCATGATTGCTGGATTCTATGGTAAAAGTATGTTGAATTTTGTAAGAAACTGCCAAACTTCTAAACTTTTAAAGTGTCTGTACTATTTTGCATTCCACCAGCAATGAATGAGACTTTGTTTCTCCACATCTTTGTCAGCATTTAATGTTGTCAGTGTTTCGGATTTTAACCATTTTAGTAGGTGTTTGTGGCCTTTCCTTGTTATTTTTATTGGCAGTTCCCTAATGATGTATGATCTTGAGCCTCTTTATATATGCTTGTTTGCCACCTGTATATCTTCTTTGGTGAGGAATCTGTTCAGATCTTTGCCCATTTTTAAGTGAGATTATTCATTTTCTTATCGTTGAGCTCTAAAAATGAAGAGAGAGATGTTTTGGATACTAGTCCTTGATCAGGTAAATCTTTTGTGGAAATTTTCTCCTGGTTCTCTGGCTTATTTTTTTCATTCTCTTGACAATGCCTTTGCCATAGCTGAAGTTTTTAATTTTAATGAAGTCCAGCTTAACAATTATTAATTCTTTCATGGATTGTTGTGATTTTATCTAAAAGTCAGTGCCAACCACGGTCATCCAGGTTTTGTCCTTATCTTCCAGAGTTTTATAATTTTATTTAGGCCTATGATCTGCAGATATTTTGAGTTGATTTTTGTGAAAGCTGGTAAGGTCTTTGTTTAGATTCATAGTTTGTATGTGGAATTACAGTTATTTTAGCACCATTTGTTGAAAAGACTGTTCTTTCTTTATTGAAGGGCACTGGCTTCTCTGTCAAAGATCAGTTGACTGTACTTGTGTTGGTCTGTTTCTGGGCTCTCTGTTCTGATTCACTGATCTATTTGTTTATTCTTTCAACAGTACCACATTGTCTTAATTACTACAGCTTATAGTAAATCTTCAGTTCAGACAGTGTTAGTCCTCTGACTTTATTCTTCTCCCTCGGTATCATATTGGCTATTCTGGACTTTTTGCTTTTCCTTGTAAGCTTTAGATAAATAATTTGCCAGGATTTTGATTGAGATTGTTTTGAATGTGTAGGTCAGGTTGAGAAAAACTGATACTTTGACAGTATTGAGTCTTCCATTCCATGTATGTGGAATCACTCCATTTATTTAGAACTTCATTTCTTTCATCAGTTTTATAGTTTTCCTTATATAGATCTTGTATTTATATCCAAATGTTTCATTTATATCTAAGTATTTCATTTATTTTGATGCTAGAATAAACAGTATTATATTTTTAATTTCAAATACCAGTTGTTTATTGCTGGTGTGTAAGAAAAGAAGTGACTTTTTTATAGTAACTTTGAATTCTGCAAACTTGCTATAATTGCCTATTTGATCCAGGAGCATTTTTATTGGATTCTTTGGGATTTTCTGTATAGATAGTCATGTCATCTGTGAACACAAAGACTGTTTTATTTTGTCCTTCTCCATCTATTTCTTCTCTTCTCTTTTCAAGATTTTATTTATTTGACAGAGAGAGACAGAGTGAGAGAGGGAGCACAAGCAGGGGGAGTGGGAGGGGTAGAAGCAGGCTTCCTGCCTAGTAGGGAGCCCTATGTGGGGCTTGATCCCAGGACCCTGGAATCATGACCTGAGCAGAAGGCAGACTCTTAATGACTGAGCCACCCAGGTGCCCCTATTCCTTTTATTTTCTTGTCTTACCGCTAGCTAGGACTTCTAGTATGATGTTCAGTTGGAGTGGTGAGAAGTATGTAGCCTTATTCTTGATCTTTGTGAGAAAATATCTAGTTTCTCACCATTTAAGTATAATATTAGCTATAGGTTTTTTGCAGATGTTCTTATCAAGTAGGGGAAGTTTCCCCCTCTAATCCTGGTTTGCTGAGAGTTTTTTTCCTGAATGGGTATTGAATTTTTATCAGATACATTTTCTACATCTATTGATAGAATCATGTGATTTTTTTTCCTTTTTAGCTTATTGATATGATGGGTTATATTGATTTTTGAATGTTGAACTAGCCTTTTGATGGGGATTGTGTTGAATCTCTAGTTCAATTTGAGGAGTATTGCCATTTTACCAATATTAAGAGTTCTGATACAGGGTGCCTGGGTGGCTCAGTGGGTTAACTGTCCACCTCTTGATTTTGCCTCAGGTCATGATTATGGCGTTGTGAGATTAAGGCCTGCATGGAGCCTGTTTAAGATTCTGTCTCTGCCCCTCCCCCCACCACGTGTGTGTGTGTGTGTGTGTGTGTGTGTGTGTGTGTGTGTGTGTGTTTGTGTGTGCGCGCGCCCAAAGAGCTCTGGTTTGTTAATATGGGATGTGCTTCTGTTGATTTGGGTCCTTTTCTTATTAATATTATTTATTTAGAGAGAGAAAACAGGAGGGGGGTAGAGTGAGAGGGAACAAGAGAATCCTCAGCAGAGTCCTCACTGAGCAGGGAGCCTGATACAGGGCTCAACTCCACGACCCCAAGATCATGACCTGAGCTGAAACCAAGAGTCAGACGCTTAACCAACTGAGTCACCCAGGTGCCCCTAGATCTTTTAAAATTTCTTCAACAGTGGGGCACCTGGGTGGCTCAGGTCGGTAAATGGCTGCTTTCGGCTCAGGTCATGATCTTCGAATCCTGGGGTCGAGCCCCACATTGGGCTCCCTGTTTGGTGGGAAGCCTGCTTCTCCCTCTCAGTCTTCCTGCTGCTCTCTCTGCTTATACTCTCTCTCTCTGGCAAATAAATAAATAAAATCTTAAAAAAATTTTTTTCTTTGGGCACCTGGGTGGCTCAGTTGGTTGGGCGACTGCCTTCAACTCAGGTCATAATCCCTCAGACCCGGGATCGAGTCCTGCATCGGGCTCCCTGCTTGGAGGGAAGCCTACTTCTCCCTCTCTCACTCCCCCTGCTTGTGTTCCCTCTCTGGCTGTGTTTCTCTCTGTCAAATAAATAAAATCTTTAAAAAAAAATTTTTTTTTTTCTTCAACAGTGTTTTGTTTTTAGACAACAAATCTTATACCTTGCTATTAAATTTATTTCTAAGTACTTTTTCTTTTTGATACTTCCATAAATGGAATAATTTCTTAAATTTCATTATCAGAGTATCCATTGCCAGAATATAGAAATAAAGTTGATTTTTATAAATTGATCTTGTTTCCTTAAGCCTTGAACTTGTTTATCAGTACCGATAGTTTTTTATTGTGCTGTGACTTCCTTAGGACTTTCTGTACCAGATTATGTCATCTGCAACTGGAGACAGTTTCATTTCTTGTTCAGTCTGGATGTTATTACCATTATTTTACAGCGGTTTGAAAACTTGGCTCTGATATGAGAAATACAAAGTAACGTGCTTTGGAGTTACTAAGGAGATCATCCCGTTATATAGCTTTTGAAAAGAACAAAAGATGATAATTATGAAATTTATCTCCGTATTATTGAGTCAGTTATACAGTGAGCTTCTTAGCCACTCCTGTCTCTTCTTTAGGGAAATGCCTGTTTGAATTCTTGGCATGTTTTCATATTGAGTTATTTGTAAGTCCCTTATCAAATACATAATTTTTCTCCCAGTCTGTGGCTTTTCTTTTCATTTTCCTAATACTGTCCTTGAAACTCAAAAGAACGTATTCAAATTCCAGTTGGCATACAGTGTGATGGAAGTTTCAGGTATACAATAAGGTAATTCAGCACTTCCATACAAAATCCAGTGCTCATCACTGACAGGTGTTCTCCTTAATCCCCATTACCTATTTAGCTCATCCTCTCACCTATCTCCCCTTGATGTCCATCAGTTTGTTCTCTATAGTTGAAGAGTCTGTTTCTTGGCTTGCCTCTCTCTCTCTCTCTCTCTTTTTCTTTTGCTCATTTTTTTCTTAAGTTCCATATATGCATGAATTCATATGGTACTTGTCTTTCTCTGGCTGACTTACTTCATTTAGCATTATCCTCTCTAGCTCTATCCATGTCATTGAAAATGGCAAGATCTCAGTCTTTTCTTATAGCTGAGCAGTTTTCCATTGTCTCTATATATCACATCTTCCTCATCCATTCATCAGTTGATGGACATCTGGGCTGTTTCTATAGTTTGGCTGTTGTGGATAATGCTAGTATAAACATCAGGGTATATGTATTTCTTTGAATTAGTATTTTTGTATTCTTTGGATGAATACCTAGTAATGCAATTGCTGGGTCATGGGGTGGCTCTCTTTTTAACTTCTTGAGGAAGTTAAATTAAATTTTAACTGTTCTCCAGAGTGGCTGCATCAATTTACATCCCTACCAACAGCGTAAGAAGGTTCCATTTTCTCCACATCCTTGCCAACACCTATGGTTTCTTGTGTTGTTGATTTTAGCCACTCTGACTGGTGTGAGGTGATATCACATTGTAGTTTTGATTTGATGATCAGTGATGTCCAGCATCTTTTATGTGTCTCTTGGTCATTTCCATGTCTTCTGCTTACTTTTTAATGAGATTATTCATTTTTTGGGAGTTGTGCTTTAAAAGTTTTAAATTGTAATTAAGTTCAGTTATTCAGTCTTTTCTCCTAAAGTTCACGATTTTGATGTCTCTAAGTATTCTCTACCTAACTAAAGGTCACTGAGATATTTTGTCTGTTGTTTCTCTCTAGAACTTTTGTTGTCTTAGTCCTTATACTTAGGACTTTGGTCCCTTTGGGATTAAGTTTTGGGTATGGGTTGGGCTTTAGGTGTATATTTGTTTTTGTTCCTCCCATGGCTATCCAAGATGTACCTTAGCACTTTTGTAGGAGATCATTTGACCATAAATATAAGAGTTTATCTCAGAATGCTCAGTTCTGTTTCGTTGCCTGTCCTTATGCTTGTTTCGTATAACACTTTATTTAGGTTTGCAATGCAGTTTTTTTTTGTGAAAAAGTTTTGTTTAAGAAATGGGGTTAAATTGCAATATGTCTCTCTTTATTTTTACTGTCATATCTTTGCTGCTTTTCCTCTCCATTCCTATTTGAGTCACTCTCTTAGAAGTACTAGTCTCTGGTTATTTTTCTTTCAGATAAATATGGAAATCTGAAATGGTGGAAGTGAATGCAAACCAGGTTAGATGGATTTTCTAGATTACTGTATGCATTACTTTAAATGAAAATATGCTTTGTTTTTCATAAAGCATTCTAATGTCCATTATCCATTTGAATAAAACAGATTAAAATTTTCCATTACTTCTGTCTTAATCATTACCAATAACTACTGACAGAAGGATTGCAAGTTTGGTATATTATCTCAAGAGTTTCAAGAATATTCATTAATGATTATATGAATTGGGTCTTTTTTAACATAAAGTGATAAATTTCACAAAACTATTATTTTATTAAATGTAAAATCTGAGAGAAAATGCTTTGGGTTTTGGAACTACAGCATGATTTTGTTTCAAAGAAAATGAACATTTTTCATAGTACAATTAAAATGCCACCTTTATTTTTTTATATTTATCTATGTTCTTTTTGTCTTTGTGTCAGTATAGTTCTCAATAAGCAACTGTGCAGACATTAAAATAATTGGATTGAATATATGAAGATTGCAAATTTTTATTTCTTCCTTAATTATAACTCTGTAAAACTTGTGAATAGGTGCTATTTAGAAGGAAAAAAAGTCAATGCTTTCTTTGGTGATGTTTGGATTCTAATTCTAGTTGGCCATTTTCATTTCTTTTGTTTTGTCATTAGGTTATAATTTTATCTGGGGAATGACTTATTTTTAAGGTGAAAAAACATAAAATTTTGGTCTCAGTGAAATTTAGAGATACTTCCTTTCTCTGATGTACCACTGAAAGCTGACTTTTGCCACTGGGCTTTAATTGAGTATTAAAATCAAAATTAGATCTCGAGGGTTTTTTTGTTTGTTTTTTTGTTTTTTTGGTTTTTTTTTTTTTGCATTTCCATTAGTAAGGCAAGCCATGCTTCCCAGTTTCCAAAGGGCTCGGTTCAGGATGGTTTCTCTGCCTCTTGCTCTTTCTTGCCGGTCTTCTTATTTCAGCCTAGGTGGGCCACCGTGATGGGAGCAGACATGTGTGTTACCCGCCCCTTTGCTTACTTTGGATCTCCTTTGGCTGATAGTGTCATTGCATAAAAATGCATCCATAGAACAACATGGAGTTATTATTTTTATTGTTCATTTAAAGAAAAAGCCAGGGGCTCCTGGGTGACTCAGTTGGTTAAGAGTCAGACTCTTGATTTTGGCTCAGGTCATGATTGCAGAGTTGTGGGATGGATCCCTGCCTCAGGCTCTGTGCTTAGCATGGGGTCTGCTTGTCCCTCTCCCTCTTGCTGCTCCCCCCCCTTCTCCCTCTCAAATAAATAAATTAAAAAAATCCTTATAAAAACATAAAAGAGAAAGCCATAGGTAAGCTTCCACTTACAACTACAGGACTCAGGAGGTGGGTATCATGGCTCTTTTAACCCTGCCATTCCTTTAAATCTTTTCTCTCTTTGATGCCTTTTAAAAGTCTCTGTGACCTATTTGCGGAATGATGAATGGACCCTGTGAGGCCTATAGTACGTAAAATGTCCTAGGAAAATATGTTCTTGGTCTTGTTTTTCTTAGGGAGCGAAACAAAATATGGCTGGGTGATAGTAGCTTCTTAACTTTAAAGAGGGCCTCGTGCTGATTGATGTTCGGTTTCAGAACGATAGAACCCCCGAAGTTTGAGGTGTGGTACAGTGACATCTGGGAAGCTTCCGGCCTGTTTATTACGGTTGCCGATGAAGCAAAATCAGATCAATTTCATCACATTCATTTAGTCAGTACAAGAATGAAAAGAGTATCTGTTACTTGCTTTCATTAGGAGAAACCACATTTTTGTGTAAATGTGTAGTGGAGATGCTTATGATAAATATGTTAATAAAGTTTGGCATATTACGTCTTTTGGTTTTTTTTGCTTGTTTTTATAGTTTTAATGTGAAATAATCTGTGAATTATTAGGTTTCTTTGAGAAGCCTTCAAAGATACCGTACATGAATGACATATAATCAATTGTTATTTATTTTAATGTAATTACTAAGCAGAAGTTTCTCAGTCCTATATTGACCTATAATGAATAAAACATTTAATTTGATGACATGGTCTGAATAAGGTCTATATTCATGACACAATAGCTGTTCATAACTTTGTAAATTTCCAAATTGATTATTATCTGCTCAGTTAAGAATTGATCTTCTCCTTCATTCACAAACAAAAATAGTCTACTGGACGTTCTTATATATAGACAGTATTCAAACCAGTAATTTACTTAAAACATGAGTATCAACATCAGTCTAGCTAGCATTAGGAAATTGCTCCGTGTAATTTGCTAGTGTACCCTTTTTAAGAATTGAAGAAAGTGCTTTTTCCTGCAGTCATCATTCAGCTGAGGCCCTTTGAGGACAGATTTTAGAATCTTAGTAACTATTCTGTTTTTGGTTTCATAAGGGTGATTCTCTTGAAGATGTAAATTTGCAGATGGTTTGTTAATGCTGTGGTTCATTTCTGGTGTCTGGTTAAAGAATAACAGTAGCGAAGAAAGAGGATATTAACGATTTTTACCAATGGATCACCTCTGAAATAAAAAGCAGAGTGTTCGAACCATGACGATGGGCCCTCAATGTTTCTAAAATTGGATCAAAAATGCTGCTCTTGGGCGGACATGAAT
>PITA01001695.1:171433-185827 GCA_004023965.1 Spilogale gracilis | reverse complement strand
CCTTCTGGAATGTTTGGGGGGCATTCAATGCTGCCACTTTTTTCCATTTTTTTTCCTCATAAGAATAGGCAGTAAAGAGCTAGCCCCATATAATACAAGAGCTTCCTGGTTAGCATTATCGTTCCATTCTTGGAATGATACATCATGGAAATGGAACCCCATTTTTGGCTGGGAAATAATCCATTCCACCCTGTGCCATTTGAGCATAACTCTTGTTTCCCTGGTTGAAGCATTTCAGCCTTTAGTACTCTAGGCAAGAATTCCAAGAAACTCATCAAAACCTAGCCAGATAAAAAATTTTGCAAACTGAATATAAATTTATAGCTGGGAGTATTACTAAAATCAAGTCCAGCCCTGCCACATTACAGGCAAATAAACTGAGGCCACTTGTTTAAGAACACATAGTTGCCTAGAAGGGACTAAAAATCTAGACTTTGGTTTCTTGAGTTCCTTGCTCCTACTAACCTGCAAAAGGCTATCTCTCTTTGAAATGAAATATCTTCAATCCAATTGAAAAACAATTATACAATTAAAGAATTAATTTACATATGTACCCCCCAATTTTTTTTTAAGATTTTATTTATTTATTTGACAGAGGGAAACACAGTGAGAGAGGGAACACAAGCAGGGGGAGTGAGAGAAGGAGAAGCAGGCTTCCCGCCGAGCAGGCAGCCCGACGTGGGGCTCGATCCCGGGTCTCCGGGATCATGACCTGAGCCGAAAGGCAGTTGCCTAACCAACTGAGCCACCCAGGCGCCCCCCCCAAATTTTATTGTGGGGCCACTCCGGCTAACGCAGAGGTAGGCACTAACAATGTGGAGGTGAACACATCATTGTTTCAGCCCCAGATAAGTCTTCTGTCTGTGGGTGTGACTGACGGGCAGATCTGCAATGCAAGGAGAGAAGTACTCTACTCTCAGATGTCAGGACTTGGAGTAACTTGGTTTGGTGAATAGGAAGTACCTGAGTGTTGAAGGAAGAATATGAATTGTAAAATGAGAAGATATAGTTTAATGTTATTGAAAAATGTGATACATTATTTAACCCTTTAAGGTGTACTTAAAGTTCCTATCGTAAAGTATCAGTTATAGGAGTATCCAATGTAAGAAACCACTTCATGTTAAGAGGACTAAGCCTACAGGACAAATACAAGAGGGATTTAAAATTCTCTTTAGCTCTTGTGTCTTAATTTTTGGTGGCTGCATGGTAGTTTCTAATATAGTCTGTCTTTAGCATAATGATTCGATTTTAGGCATAGACAACAGAGAAAAACAATATTTCTTTGCCATATGCTTATATTTTAATAGAATTATAATTGTTTACCTAGATGATAATATAGTTTAGTCATGAAATACTATATAGAGAGAAATCAGAAGAAACATTTCTGAATAGGATGGGTATGCTGTGTTACTAAAATAAACTGTTTTTTTTCTCTAAATAGTGTCTCCTCTGCAGATCATTTTCAATATGACCTATTTTTAGTTTTTGCTGGTTAGTCTGGAGTTATAAAATACCTGCTTAGTACTTTCCTGCTAATCTCTTTGAACACAAAAAGCTTTTTAATAGCCTCTCAGATCCTCTTAGCACAAGTCTGTTCTCCAACTGCCTAGTTTTGTGTTTCTGTATTTCTTTGTTCTTAGCTGTTTCCTGTCTTGTGGTTCACAATGATAGTATCTTCTTTAACTCTCCAGTATCTCTGAAGCATCTCTCAAAAAAGAAACATGCTTTGTTATTTATAATTTCTTCATTTAGAGAGGAATGTTATTTTATGGGAGTTAGCTAAAAATTTTTATGTCCTCTTTGAAAAAGCAAAACAGATTTAAGCTACTAAGATGCTTTCCTTACAATTAGTCCTATCTTGCTTCTTTGTGGAATATTAATATTTGCAAAAGGCTAGTAGGATGTCCTCTTAAAAAGATGAGTCCAGGAGATACTTACTGTTCACTTTGTTCCCCTTCTTCATTCCAAGAAAACATAGTATGTTCACTGTGCAAGTCCTTGGGAGATACATGTTGAATGTTCACCCATAGTTCCATGAAAATTACAATAATATGCTCTTGGGATTTTGAGTAGTCTTTTATCAATCAACCATTTATTGACTGAAAATCAAAGGGCACAATGCTAGAAGCCATGGAGTAAAAGAAGTTGAATATATATTCTTGGTTTCCAGGGTAACTAAAAAAAACCTGTTAAATATTGATCTAAGAATAAATGCCAATCAGTATAAAGTATTAGAACTACTCAGTGAATAAGAAATGTGAAATTCAATTGTCAGTGTTGGTTGAGGTAGATGAGGACATGGTACTTTTTTTTTTTTTTTTAGGACATGGTTCTTTTAGGAAAGGAGTCTATGGAGAGAACACTGGCTCATTTTCTGAAGAAGCTGAGAAATAAAGATGAGAAAACCAATGACAGAAATTTTTTAAAAATTACATTGTTAGAGTAGAAAGTATTAATTTATAATGGTATAGTTAGCCTTTCAGAACTAATGGTTCTGCTTAAGGGAAAGTTTAAATACTTTTTTCTTTTTATTTTATTATTTTTTAATTTTTATTAATTTTTATTTTTTCCTTAACCCAGTCACCCTATCCCTCCCCCCGCACCTGCTAGCAACCCTCAGTTTGTTTCCTGATATTAAGAGTCTCTTATGGTTTGTCTCCCTCCCCGATCCCATCTTATTTTATTTTTTTCTTCTCCTGTGAACCCCAGCCCTGCTGATCAAATTCCTCATATCAGAGAGATCATATGATAATTGTCTTTCTCTGATTGACTTATTTCACTCAGCGTAGTACCCTTCAGTTCCATCCACATCATTGCAAATAGCAGGACTTCACTCCTTTTAATGGCTGCATAGTATTCCATTGTATATATACACCACATCTTCTTTATCCATTCACTTGTTGATGGACATCTAGGTTCTTTCCATAGTTTAGCTATTGTGGACATTGCTGCCATTCATTTGGGTGTATGTGCCCCTTCAGATCCCTACATTTTTATCTTTAGGGTAAATACCCAGTACTGCGATTGGTGGGTTGTAGGGTAGCTTTATTATCAACTTTTTGAGGAATTTCCATACTATTTTCCAGAGTGGCTGCATGGGTTTACATTCCCACCAACAGTGTAGAAGGGTTCCCCTTTCCCCGCATCTTCACCAACATCTGTCATTTCCTGACTTGTTAATTTTAGCCATTCTGACTGGTGTGAAGTGGTATGTCACTGTGGTTTTGATTTGTACATCCCTGATGCTGAGGGATATTGAGCACTTTTTATGTGTCTGTTAGCCATTTGGATGTCTTGGAGAAATGTCTGTTCATGTCTTCTGCCCATTTCTTGATTGGATTATTTGTTCTTTGGGTGCTGAGTTTGGTAAGTTCTTTATAGATTTTGGATACTAGCCCTTTATCTGATATGTCATTTGCAGATATTCTCTCCCATTCTGTCGGTTGTCTTTTGGTTTTGTTAACTGTTTCTTTTGCTGTGCAAAAGCTTTTGATCTTGAAGTCCCAGTAGTTAATTTTTCCCTTGGTTCCTTTGCCTTTGGTGATGTTTCTAAGAAGTTGCTGCGACTGAGGGCAAAGAGGTTGCTGCCTGTGTTCTCCTCATGAATTTTGATGGATTCCGGTCTCACATTGAGGTCTTTTATCCATTTTGAGTATATTTTTGTGTGTGGTGTAAGGAATTGGTCCAGTTTCATTCTTCTGCATGTGGCTGTCCAATTTTCCCAACACCATTTGTTGAAAAGACTGTCTTTTCCATTGGACATTCTTTCCTGCTTTGTTGAAGATGAGTTGACCATAAAGTTGAGGGTCCATTTCTTGGCTCTTTGTTCTGTTCCATGGATCTATGTGTCTGTTTTTGTGCCAGTAACATACTGTCTTGATGATTAAAGCTTGGTAATAGAGCTTGAAGACTGGAATGGTGATGCTGCCAACCTTGGTTTTTTTTTCAATATTCCTCTGGCTTTTCGGGGTCTTTTCTGGTTCCATGTAAAGTTTAGGATGATTTGTTCCATTTCTTTGAAAAAAATTGATGGCATTTCAATAGGGATTGCATTAAATGTGTAGATTGCTTTAGGTAGCATAGACATTTTCACAATATTTGTTCTTCCAATCCATGAGCATGGAATGTTTTTCCATTTCTTTGTGTCTTCCTCCGTTTCTTTCATGAGTACTTTATAGTTTTCCAAGTACAGATGCTTTGCCTCTTTGGTTAGGTTTCTTCCTAGGTATCTTAGTTTTGGGAGCAATTGTAAATGGTATCAACTCCTAAATTTCTCTTTTTTCTGTCTTGCTGTTGGTATACAGAAATGCAACTAATTTCTGTGCATTGATTTTATATCCTGACAGTTTACTGAATTTCTTTTTATTTTTAAAAGATTTTATTTATTTATTTGACAGAGAGAAACACAGCTAGAGAGGGAACACAAGCAGAGGGACTGAGAGAGAGAGAAGCAGGCTTCCTGCCGAGCAAGAAGCCCGGTGTGGGACTCGATCCTGGGTCTCCAGGATCATGACCTGAGCTGAAAGCAGTCACTCAACCAACTAAGCCACCCAGGTGCCCCAGTTTACTGAATTTCTGTATGAGTTCTAGCATTTTTGGGGTCTTTTGGGTTTTCCACATAAAGGATCATATCATCTGCAAAGAGTGAGGGTTTGGCTTCTTTGCCAGTTTAGCTCCCTTTTATTTCTTTTTGTTGTCTGATTGCTGAGGCTAGGACTTCTAGTACTATGTTGAATAGCAGTGGTGATAGTGGACAGCCCTGCCGTGTTCCTGTCCTTAGAGGAATAGCTCTCAGTTTTTCACCATTGAGAATGATATTTACTGTGGATTTTTCATAGATGGCTTTTATGATATTGAGGTATGTACCCTCTATCCCTACAGTGTAAAGACTTTTGATCAAGAAAGGATACTGTGCTTTGTGAAATGCTTTTTCAGCATCTGTTGAGAGGATCATATGCTTCTTGTTCTTTCTTTTATTAATGTATTGTATCACATTGATTGATTTGTGGATGTTTAACTAACCTTGCAGTCCAGGAATAAATCCCACTTGGTCGGGGTGAAGAAGCCTTTTAATGTACTGTTGGATCCTATTGGCTAGTATTTTGGTGAGAATTTTTGCATCCGTGTTCATCAAGGATATTGGTCTGTAATTCTCTTTTTTGATGAGGTCTTTTTCTGGTTTGGGGATCAAGGTAATGCTGGCCTCATAAAATGAGTTTGGAAGTTTCCTGTTGATTTCTATTTTTGGGAACAGTTTCATGAGAATAGATTTTAATTATTCTTTAAATGTTTGATAGAATTCCCCTGGGAAGTCGTCTGGCCCTGGCTCTTGTTTTTTGGAAGATTTTTGATGGTTCAGTCTTTACCAATTTTGGGTCTGTTCAGGTTTTATGTTTCTTCCTTGTTCTGTTTTGGTAGTTTATATGTCTCTAGGAATGCATCCATTTCTTCCAGATTATCAAATTTGTTGGTGTATAATTGCTCATAATATATTCTTATAATTGTATTTTTTTAGTGTTAGTCATGATCTCTCCTCTTTCATTCAGGATTTTATTAATTTGGGTCATTTCTCTTTTCTTTTTGATAAGTTGGGCCTGGGGTTTATCAATGTTGTTAGTTCTTTCAAAGAAACAGCTCTTAGTTTTGTTGATTTGTTCTACTGTTCTTTTGGCTTCTATTTCATTGATTTCTGCTCTGATCTTTATTATTTCTCTTCTCCTGCTGGGTTTAGCCTTTCTTTGCTGTTCTTTCTCCAAGCCCTTAGGTGTAGGGTTAGGCTGTGTACTTGAGACCTTTCTTGTTTCTTGAGAAAGGCTTGTATTGCTATATACTTTCCTTCTACTATACTCCCTTTACTATGTCCCAAAGATTTTAAACAGTTGTGCTTTCATTTTCATTTGTTTCCATGAATTTTTAAAATTCTTCTTTAATTTCCTGTTTGACCTGCTAATTTGTTCGTAGAATACTCTTTAGTCTCCATGTATTTGAGTTCTTTCCAACTTTCATCTTGTGATTAAGTTCTAGTTTCAAAGCATTGTGGTCTGAGAATATGCACAGCATGATCCCAGTCTTTTGGTACTGGCTGAGACCTGACTTGTCACCCAGGATGTGATCTATTCTGGAGACTATTCCATGTGCACAAGAGAAAAATGTGTATTCTGTTGCTTTGGGATGAAATGTTCTGAATATATCTGTGATGTCCATATGGTCCAGAGTGTCATTTAATGCCTTTATTTCCTTGTTGATCTTTTGCTTAGATGATCTGTCCATTTCAGTGAGGGGGCTGTTGAAGTCCTCTTCTATTATTGTATTATTGTTGATGGGTTTCTTTGATTTAGTTATTAGTTGGTTTATATAATTGACTGCTCCCATGTTAGGGGGCATAGATATTTAAAATTGGTAGATCTTCTTGTTGGACAGACCCTTTAAGTATGATATAGTATCCTTCCTTATCTCTTATTATAGTCTTTGATTTAAAATCTAATTGGTCTGATAAAAGGATTGCTACCCCTGCTTTCTTTTGATGTCCATTAGCATGGTAAATAATTTTCACACCCTCACTTTAAATCTAGAGGTGTCTTTGGGTCTAAAATGAGTTACTTGGAGGCAGCATGTCAATGGGCCTTGTTTTTTAAATCCATTCTCATACCCTGTGTCTTTTGATTGGGGAATTTAGTCCATTTACATTCAGAGTCACTGTCGAAATATATGAATTTAGTGCCATTGTATTGCCTGTAAGGTGACTGTTACTGTATATTGTCTCTGCTCTTTTCTGGTCTGTTACTTTTAGGCTCTCTCTTTGCTTAGAGGACTCATTTCAATATTTCCTGTAGGGTTAGTTTGGTGTTTGCAAATTCTTTTAGTTTTTGTTTGTCCTGGAAGATTTCCTATTTTCAATAACAGCCTAACTGGATATGGTATTCTTGACTGCATATTTTTCTCGTTCAGTGCTCTGAATATATCATACCAGTCCTTTCTGGCCTGCCAGGTCTCTGTGGATAGGTCTGGTGCCAATCTATTATTTCTGCCATTGTTTGTTACAGACCTCTTCTTCTGAGCTGCTTTCAGGATTTTCTCTTTATCACTGAGACTTGTAAGTTTTACTATTGGATGAATGTGTATAGACCTCTTTTTATTGATTTTGAGGGGGTTCTCTGTGCCTCCTGGATTTTGATGCTTGTTCCCTTTGCCAAATTAGGGAAATTCTCCACTATAATTTGCTTCAGCCCCCCTCTCTCTTTCTTCTTCTTCTAGGATCCCAATTATTCTAATATGATTTTGTCTTATGGTATCACTTATCTCTCGAATTCTCCCCTTGTGGTCCAATAGTTGTTTGCTTCTCTTTTTCTCAGCTTCTTTATTTTCCATGATTTGGTCTTCTCTATCACTAATTCTCTCTTCTGCCTCATTTATCCTAGCAGTCAGAGCCTCCATTTTTGATGGCACCTCATTAATAGCTTTTTTAAATTTCAACTTGGTTAGATTTTAGTTCTTTTATTTCTCTAGAAAGGGATTTTTATTTCTCCACAAAGGGATTGTCTAATATCTTCCATGCTTTTTACGAGCCCAGCTAGCACTTTGATAATCATGATTCTGAACTCTAGTTCTGCCATCTTACTAATGTCCCTATTGATTAGGTCCCTAGCAGTTGGTACTGTCTTTTGTTCTTTTCTTGAAGTGAGTTTTCCCTCTTTGTTATTTTATCCAGATAGGAATAGATGAATGAGAGAACAAAATACTAAAGGGGTAGCAAGGACCCCAGAACAATATACACTAACGAAACCAGAAGAGACCTGAAACTGGGAGGAGAAGAAAGGAAAAAAATCTCTATCTATCTCTCTATATATGATTAGACTTGTGAGTAGAACAGAGTCATAAACTTGATTTTGGGTGTATTTTGGTCTGTTAAAAGAAACTGCCTCCCAAAATTTTAAAGAAAGAAAAACTTATATATGTACAAAAAGAAGGATATACACGATGAAGGGATAGAATATGACTGTAAAGATGAAAATTAAAAACGATTCTAAAAAAGGAACCGATAACTTTGTTAAAAAAAAGAAAAAAAAGAACTAAAGAATGTGATGAGGTTGGAGACAAGAATATAGCCACGTGCTAGATTTAGGGTATATTTTTATCTATTAGAAGAAACTGCATCCCAAAATTTTAAAGAAGAAAAACCTATATGTATACAAAAAGTAAGCTTAAATACAATGAAGGGATAAAATATGACTAAAACAATGAAATTTAAAGTTTTTTTTAAAAAACTATTGATAAAATAGTTAAAAAGAATAGGAAAGAGAAAAAAATTAAAAAATAGAATAATAAAAAAGTAAAATTAAAAAATTTAAAAGTTTGAAAAGTTTGAAAAAACTTTGAAAGACTAAAGAATCATTGGGAAAAAAAGCTATGATTTCTATGTGGTGCCTTCTCCTAGCTCTGAAGTTCCGCAGTTCTCATTGATCAGTGAACTTGGTTTTAGCTAGTTGTTCTTGCTGATCTCTGGGAGACAGACCTGTTGTATTCATTCTCAAATGTCTTTGCCTAAGGCAGAATTGCACTGCCCTTGCCAAGGGCCAGGCTGAGTAATCTGCTCAGCTTCGCTCTAGGTAGCTTTTTTTCCCCCTCAACGCTTTCTGTACAGCTTTGGAGGACGAGAATAAAGATGGTGGCCTCCCAGTCTCCGTCCAGAGGAGCAGAGAACTTGGGGCCCCACTCCTCAGTGCCCCTCAGCGAAAAGCAGTCAATAAGTCCTCTCTCCCTGGTCTCTGGCCGCACTCCATGCTCTCTGGTCCTGTGACCAAGCGTTTCTATTTCTGGCGCTCGGCCCCATTTGGAGTCTTCAAACCCAGCAGATTTCGGCAGTGCACTCTGGTGCCGCTCCTTCCAGTGGAGGCAGGAGGGGGTCTCCCCAGATCTGCCACTTGTGGGGTCCCTGCTGGAAGAGGAGTGGCCTGACTGCACCTCAGATCACAGTTTAAGGTAACCCTGAGCTGAGAGCCCACCTTGGCTCTGTCTGTGCAGCTGGCCTTCCCAGTCCCATACCTGGCAACTCTGCTACACTCAGGTACCCTGGGTCCTTCTGTGACCCCGCAGGAACTGAGACCACATTGTCCCAGTGAGGGTTCCACCCCTGCTTAGCCTCTGAGGCAGTGTCCCTCAGTAGAGCTCACTTTAGAAAGTTCTGATTTTGTGCCCCACTGCTCTACTGCCTGCCGGGAGCTGCCCCTGTGTATCTTCATGAATGTCGCCTCTGATTCACTTCTCTGTGGGTCCTACCTTCCATAAAGTGGTAATTTTTGTGTTCCTAGAATTGCTGTTCTTCTTCTC
Source organism: Spilogale gracilis (assembly GCA_004023965.1). Lineage (NCBI taxonomy): Eukaryota > Metazoa > Chordata > Mammalia > Carnivora > Mephitidae > Spilogale > Spilogale gracilis. The sequence goes on along the minus strand of PITA01001695.1, from coordinate 176,500 downwards.
TTCAATCTCCTGTTGAGTCTGTAGGTGTTCCAACTGGTTTGATAATCATCTAGCTGAACTCCTGGGACCTGATGGTATCTGGGTCTTCTACTCCTTTGCTATCTTGCTTTTCTCCCAAGTTTAAATACTTCATTTCAAAAGATGCCTAGAGTATTACCAGACTGTCAGAGAAGAGAAAATGAAACATGTTAAAAAAATTAGTGAAGAGTAGTAATTTCTTAAATTTAGGTGTCAGAAAGGCCAGTAGGACTAGAATTCTGACTTTATCAATAGTTGGACTTTGGAAAATCACTGCTTTGAGCCCCAGCTACAAAATGGGGTAATAATAGTATATCTCTTTCATTGGAGTGATATGAAGATTAAGTAATATGTATGTTTAAAGCCTAACACAGTGCTCAGTTTATTGTAAGTCCTCAAGTAAGTGAACCATTATAAGTATTATATAATCAAACCTAGGAAAAAAGAATAGGATTTTAAAACATAATTATATTTTTAAAATTTTGAATTTATACCATTTTTCTCTTACATTAAAATCAGAATTGCTCTTAAAGCATTTCATGAGAACACTAGCACTTTAGTCAGCTGATATAGGTTTAAAAAATGGTTGGTGAAATATTGATAAAATTTATTAACCTGTATGTAAATTGACCCAACCCTGATAAAATCTACATTAATAAAATGATTATCATAACTGAAGCTGATGCTTACATTATTTTTTCTTACAGAGATTTCAGAGTAGGTTTTCTAAATGTGATAAATGGAGTGGTTTGCTATTTTAAATTTTTAAAAAATGAATGTTTTCTGCAAACCTCAATACCAGTGTGAGAGAGATGTTTGCATTCTTTAATGATTCAGGTAATAAGGTTGAATTAAGAATAAAAGACACATAAAAAGCCCTCATCTAGTATATATTATGTTATGTTATACTATATTAAGGTAATCATAACAGAGACTCAAGCCCTGTTGAAAAGAAGGATAAAAAGTACTGGACTTGAAATCCAGCATATTTCCTAAGTATATAGGCTCTTTAAAAATATGAGGTGTGTTTTCTTTCTTTCTTTCTTTCTTTCTTTCTTTCTTTCTTTCTTTTTTTCTTTCTTTCTTTCTTTCTTTGATCAGTTAGCCAACATATAGTACATCATTAATTTTTGTTGTAGTGTTCAATGATTTATTAGGTGTATATAACACCCAGGGCTCATCACAACACCTGCCCTCCTTAATACTCATCACCAGGCTACCCAATTCCCCCACTCCCTTCCCTTCTGTAACCTTCAGTTTGTTTCCCAGAGTCCAGAGCCTCTCATGGTCTGGGGCAAGATGGCGGAGGAATAGGGGACCTTGTTTCAGCTGGTCCCCTGAATATCAACCAAGTCATTTTGAACACCCACAAAATCAACCTGAGGTGTATTTTTTTAAATTTAAATTTTATTAGTTAACATACAGTGCAATATTGGGTTTTGGAGTAGAATTCAGTGATTCATCACTTATGTTCAACACCCAGTGTTCATCACAAATGCCCTCTTTAATACTTGTCACCCATCTAGCCCATCCCCCACTCACTTCCCTTCCCTCAACCCTCAGTTTGTTCTCTATCATTTATAGTCACTTAGGGCTTGAGGTATGTATTTTTCACTCACTTGTATTTTGCATCAGAATTTAATGATGAAGGGATAAGATAGGATCAAATTTGAAAATGGAAAAGATGGAAAAGAAAGATAGGCTCAATGGGAGGAATAAGTCACCAACAATAAGTTATAGCCAAACATGCTCCCCACCCCTGCTTCAGAATCTTGGAAACTTCATGAGGAGACACCTATCTGTATTTTTGAAAAGCAGGAGACCTGGCTTCACTTCTAGTTCCTCTACTTACTTGTGTTTTGATTTAGGACATGCCACGAACCCATTTTCTTGTCTGTAAAATGGGGATGATTATTTCTATCTAGCTAGCTCATAGGATTGTTTTCAAGATTAAATGAAATAATGTACATCAAAGTACTTTGCAAATTATAAAAGCCTATTGTGGGGGCGCCTGGGTGGCTCAGTTGGTTAAGCGACTGCCTTCGGCTTGGGTCATGAACCCAGAGACCCAGGATCGACTCCCACATCGGGCTCCCTGCTCAGCAGGGAGCCTGCTTCTCCCTCTCTCACTCCCCCTGCTTGTGTTCCCTCTCTGGCTGTGTTTCTCTCTGTCAAATAAATAAAATCTTAAAAAAAAAAAAGCCTATTGTGAAGGAGTATTATAATAAAGGGCTATCCCTAGATATTAACTATGTTGTGTTTCAGAAAATAGTTTTTGCAATAGATTACTATTGCAAAGTACCTATCACTATAAAAAGAAATTTGTAAGCCTGTAGCAAAATAAAAAAATTTTTTAAAAGATTTTTATTTATTCATTTGACAGAGAGAAACACAGCTAGAGAGGGAACACAAGCAGGGGGAGTGAGAGAAGGAGAAGCAGGCCTCCCGCCGAGCAGGGAGCCCGCCGTGGGGTTCCATCCTGGGACTCCGGGATCATGACCCCAGCCGAAGGCAGTCACTTATCCACCTGAGCCACCCAGGCGCCCCTCAAAATAAAAATTTTTGACCTTGAGATTTTGCCAATGGAGATAGAGTGTGAGAAGAGAATGCTAGTTTACTATAAAAAGAAAACATTAGAACTAATTGGGATGGATCAGTTATTTTCCAGAATTTTTAAAGAAACCTAAAAACATTAAAGACATGGAATTTTCTTATATTACTGAAATGACCAAATGCCCCTTACAATGTAAAAAAGGCTTTGCTTATTAGCTTTGTAGGAATTCAGGAGATATAAAAGTTCTTTAATCAAAAGGATTTTTTTTTCTCCTGTGGGGAAGAAAAACATTTACTCCAATTTTTACAGTCTAGAGAAAACAGAATTCCTGGAAGATATTTCAGTGTCCCACAGTATGAATTGTCCCCAATTACAAATGTTTCATTGATCAACTCAAATCAGATAAACTAAGAAGTGTGTAAAACCTAGACAGTATAGAAGGATGAGTTAATAAGGTAGAAGGCAGCACATATTAAGGACATTCTTAGTTTCAGTGGGAAGGTTATTTGACAACTCTAGACCTATTTACTCATCTCTAAAATTAGCAACAAATTATCCTCTACCCCTCAGAATTGTGAGAACTAAATAAGTAAAGCACTTAGAAAAGTGCCTGACACATGTTAAGATTTAATAAATTTTGGTTATAGAATTATTCTATTGTTGACAAAACATAGCAGAATGCTGGATAAAACAACAAAATTTTAAATTTATGTACTATTGTATGTTCATGGGAATGTTATGGAGCTATTGTATTGGATTTTTTTTTTTACAAAAAGGAAAAGTATTTATGGCATGATATTAAGAAAAACCCATCATATTACAAAACCCAACTGCTCAGTGATTTCAGTTTTGTTTCAAAAAGGGGTATATAATTTTATGAAGATCTGAAGAAGATATGTAAAAAATACTGTTTATATCTGAGTTGTACATTATGGGTAATTTTAATTTTCTTCTTTATGTTTTTTTTTGTATGGATCTTACTCATCTAGTAAAAAAAATTTTCAGGTTGCACCATTAAGGCAACAACTTACTATGTTGTATACGAGAAAACACTTCAAAATGTGATTCTGAAAGATTGAAGATAAAAGCATGTGAAAAGTGTATTAGCATGGCCACACAAAAACCAATATACAAATATTCATAACACCATTAGTCATAATAGCCAAAAAGTAGAAACAACCCGAATATCCAAAAATGATGAGTGAATAAGCAATTAAGTCCACACTATAACATGGATCAATCTTGAAAATATTATGCTAAGCTAGTCACAAATGCCACATTATTGTGTGATTTCATTTATATGACAAGTCCAGAATAGTCAAATCAATAGAGACAGAAAGTAGATTAATGGTATTTTAGGGCTGGAGGCTTAGGAGGAAATGGGGAATGATTGCTGATGAGTATGGAATTTCTGTTTGAGGTGATGACAGTGTTCTAAAATTGAATGTGGTGATGGTTGCACAAGTCTGTGAATATTCTATAAACCATTGAATTGTAAAATTTGAGTGGGTGAATAGTATGGTATGTGAATTAAAAGTAAAAAAGTATACTAGGCAAATATCAAAAAGAGTAGGAGTCAAATAGAAATATCAGTGACTATTAGCCTAAACAGCATTGAGTAAGGCAAAGCAAACTTTACCATGGTAATAAATACAAAATGCAAAACAGCTATAAATATCTATGTGCCAAATAACCCCAAACAATTTTCCTAAAGCAGAAATTTAAGAGATTAAAGGACAAGAGATTTAAGAGAGAAAAGAAAAGTAATTAGAAACACTGATATTCACTACTTCACCTTTCAGTTCAACATAGGTCAAAAAGACACCAAAAATATGTGTAAATACAGAAATGTAGATGTATATAAATATGCATATATACTTTTGCTTTGAAAGAGGGAATATACTATCTTTTTTTTCCTTTTTTTTATTGTTACTTAAATTTTTTTTTCCAGTGTTCCAAGATTCATTCCCCATTCCCCACACCCAGTGCTCCATGCTTTAGGTGTCCTCAGTACCCACCACCAGGCTCTCCCACCCCTCTACACCCCTCCCTCCAAGTTCCTCAGTTTGTTTCTGTGTCCAAAGTCTCTGTTGTTTCGTTTCTCTCCCTGGATTACCCTAGTTCCCATTTACTTTCCTTCTCCCACTATCCTCCAGGTTACCCCTCATGCACTGCAAGTAAGTGAAACCATGTGATACTTGACTTTCTCTTCTTGGCTTATTTCACTCAGCATAATCTCTTCCAGTCCAGTCCATGTTGCTACAAAAGTTGGATATTCATCTTTTCTGATGGAGGCATTGAATATACTATCTTTTTGAGTGCTCCATGGAACATTCTCTGAACTTGATTGTAAAAAGAAAATCTAAATAGATTCCCAGAAGAATAAGTAGTATGTAATGTAATAAAACTAGAAATTAATACAGAAACTACAGCCATGAAACCCTTCTCCAACCCTTCCCTTCCCTTCCCTTCCCTTCCCTTCCCTTCCCTTCCCT